>CM012448.1:2001795-2162720 GCA_003999625.1 Oryzias javanicus
TACACAGAAGAACCAAGCTAGCATGCTACTCACGAGTTGCTAGCACCCACTTTAGCCCAACCTTCCCGGTTCTCAGCCTGATTTCTCTATTAAAATGCGACTCCGGTCCTGTTATCATTCCTCTCCATCTGATTATTTTGTTGTCAGGGTTCTGGAGGTTGATAACAAAACATTGTGTCTCTTTTTGTGGTTCTTTTTGTGCTTATTCGAACCTCCTCTATTCAACACTCACAAAGACTTCCTTCATAGTGATGGCGCACGTCTGTACGTCACGTGAATTCCAATCCAGTAATATAAGTCATTGGGAGAACCACATGACCACAGTATGTGACAGTGATGCATCATGGGATGTGGAAGTTGAAATGTTGAGAGTTTAACTAAAGCAATTCTGGTTCTTAAGGTCTTGTTTTCCACAGAACCTGGTGCTGTTTTTGGATCAGGCGTGTTCATTCAGTCAGAACCCGGAATCATCATCGTGGAGCATGGAGTAGGAGATGGCTAGCAGAAGACAGCAGAGCGTGCTAGCTCGATACGCCTTCCACAGTCTGGCTAGTGTAGCTGGATGTGGCTGGGTGTCTCCAAATGAACATTTTCTTTGTTTATATGACAATTTTAGTTTAGTGAGGCCGTGTGAAACACAACTCTTCACTCAGAACTCCAACACATTTAGCTAAAATCTTAGACACACAAAAGAAAATAAGCACAATTTCGAGGACTATTTGGTTTGTTTGAGTTTATTTAGCACATAAAACCCAAAGTGAAAAGCAAAAACGCATTAATAGTTTTAATTAAACCAGAAAGTCATGAAATTAGAAATGATCAGAATTCTATTTAAGAACATTTAAATATTGTGTTTTTGTGTCTTAGCACAAACGAAAACCACCTTTATAAAAATATATACATTTATATATACATTTAGGTTTGGTGGTTCTTCTCAAGGATTTACAACTGAGTGGATCTACCTCACCTTTACTCAACAGTGTCTAGGATAGGCTCCAGTAACCCCAAAAAGGATTTAGCGGGTTCAGAAAATGGATGGGCATTAAAGTTTGTTTGAAAATACTTTTGTCCAAATAATTTTTCTCATTAATTATTATTGTTACATGATTTTATTTTTTAAAAATGAGAAAAATGAATTTAAAATTACTTTTTATTTCAAAAATATGAATACAATAAAAAAACTGGTAAATAATTATAAGGAATGCGTATCACTACTGTTTCCCCAAATTAGATTTTTGCAGACAAAACTGACTTAAAATCAAAATCCATCCTGGAATCCATCTGTACATGTCTTGATGATAACAGATTTTTTAGGAGACCAGTGAGAAGTCCGTCTCAAACCCAACAACCTGAACAGGAGCCCACGCACCAGACCCGGTCCAACACCAACCAAAATCTGCTTCACATCTGAATGTTTTCCTAACAATCTGATTCCACCTAAATGATAAAAGCTTGTTACTCAGTCCTTCATTTGTTCCATTAACCTTTAATCACGAGTGATTAAACAGAACTCTGGAGGAATAACCATCCAATAATCTGATGACGAGGTCAGAGATTACAGGCAGCAGCGTGGGAGTGTCAGTTAAAGACGCTACCCCCATGGTCCGCTCAGACCCACGGAGCAGATTGTGAACAGCTGCTTCATGAGGACCTTTTTCAGAAATATCACTGTAGTTCTCCATCATTTGTCCAGCTGACTGAAATTCATTTCTGATGGTTTTTAAATGACAAGATACAGTTCCTCTGTGACAGGAGACCATGTCCCATGCACTCTAGCAGCAGAGAACCCCTGCTTTCTTCTGGAATGTCCAGACACACTGAATGATAGATAATCCATCCATCCATCCATCCATCAATCCATCCATCCGTTCGTCCATCCATCCATCCATCCATCCATCCATCCATCCGTCCATCCATCCATCCATCCATCCATCATCCATCCGTCCATCCATCCATCCATCCATCCATCATCCATCCGTCCATCCATCCATCCATCCATCCATCCATCCGTTCGTCCGTCCATCCATCCATCAATCCATCCATCCGTTCGTCCATCCATCCATCCATCCATCATCCATCATCCATCCATCATCCATCCATCCATCCATCCATCCATCCATCCATCCATCCATCCATCCGTTCGTCCGTCCATCCATCCATCCATCCATCCATCATCCATCCATCATCCATCCATCCATCCATCCATCCATCATCCATCCGTCCATCCATCCATCCATCCATCCATCCATCCATCCGTTCGTCCGTCCATCCATCCATCAATCCATCCATCCGTTCGTCCATCCATCCATCCATCCATCATCCATCCATCCATCCATCATCCATCCGTCCATCCATCCATCCATCCATCATCCATCCATCCGTTCGTCCATCCATCCATCCATCCATCATCCATCCATCCGTTCGTCCGTCCATCCATCCATCCATCCATCCATCATCCATCCATCATCCATCCATCCATCCATCATCCATCCGTCCATCCATCCATCCATCCATCATCCATCCGTCCATCCATCCATCCATCCATCCATCCGTTCGTCCGTCCATCCATCCATCCGTCCATCCGTTCGTCCGTCCATCAATCCGTCCATCCATCCATCCATCCATCAATCCATCCATCCGTTCGTCCATCCATCCATCCATCCATCATCCATCCATCATCCATCCGTCCATCCATCCATCCATCCATCCATCATCCATCCATCCGTTCGTCCATCCATCCATCCATCCATCATCCATCCATCCGTTCGTCCATCCATCCATCCATCCATCATCCATCCGTCCGTTCGTCCGTCCATCCATCCATCCATCATCCATCCATCCGTTCGTCCGTCCACCCATCCATCCATCCATCCATCCATCCGTTCGTCCATCCATCCATCCATCCATCATCCATCCATCCGTTCGTCCATCCATCCATCCATCCATCATCCATCCATCCGTTTGTCCGTCCACCCATCCATCCATCATCCATCCATCCATCCATCCATCAATCCGTTCGTCCGTCCATCCATCCATCCATCCGTCATCCATCCATCCATCCATCCATCTGTTCGTCCATCCATCCATCCATCATCCATCCATCATCCATCAATCCGTTCGTCCATCCATCCATCCATCCATCCATCTGTTCATCCATCCATCCATCCATCCATCCATATATCCATCCATCCATCCATCCATCCATCCATCCATCCATCATCCATCCATCCGTTCGTCCATCCATCCATCCATCCATTATCCATCCATCCATCCATCATCCATCCATCCATCTGTTCATCCATCCATCCATCCATCATCCATCCATCCATCCGTTCGTCCATCCATCCATCCATCCATCCATCATCCATCCGTCCATCCATCCATCCATCCATCCATCTGTTCATCCATCCATCCATCCATCCATCATCCATCCATCCATCCGTTCGTCCATCCATCCATCCATCCATCCATCCATCCATCCATCATCCATCCGTCCATCCATCCATCCATCCATCCATCAATCCATCCATCCATCTGTTCATCCATCCATCCATCCATCCATCATCCATCTATCCGTTCGTCCATCCATCCATCCATCCATCCATCCATCCATCCATCCATCCATCCATCCATCCATCCATCCATCTATCCATCTTTAATCTTAAACTTACATCTCTAAAAAGTTGCTTAAATACTCATAATTTAAAAATTTACTGCACATTTCCACGATGGTAGTGAGAACAAATTTGTTTGCAAGAATCTGACCTAAAATGCTGCAGTACCAAGGAGCTGAAAGCAAATTCTTGTGGTTCAGAGAATTACTTTATCAGCAGCAAATCAGGCGGTTCTGTGGTGTGGGGCTGCTGGTCTCTGTGGGGTGTGAGAGAAACAGAACTGAAACCTTTTATCACAAAGGCAATAATAAAACTATTCACTATCTTCAGTCTCTAAATCATCCCCAGTTTGAGTTGTATCTGTACAGTTGCTACAGGAAAAGTTTTCCAGAAGAGCAGCAGATTCCGTATTTTCAGCGTTAAGGCTGGTTTATAGATTAGTGGTCGCACGGCCATCGGAGCAGAATCACTTCTGTCCTATCAGAACGCTACACCTGCTGATGACATCATCTGCAACTGAAATGTTACAGAATCGCATCCAAAACCACATTATTTCACTTGGATTTATTTCAGTGATTAGAGTATGCTACTATGCAGAAGACTGTCCAAAAATATTGTTTTAACACTAACAGTAATGAAGACATGAAATACTGAAGTTCACACACAGAGAGAGACAGAGTGGACAACTAGAGAGAAAATAGAAAAAGTTGCTGGAAAACTCTGTCCTCTGTCTTATATCTTACAGCACTAGAGAATGCAATTTGTTCCTTTTTTGATTGAATTTTGTCATCTTTGTATTTCCTGCTTCTGTTCAGCGGACAAACTCATCACTTCCTTCTTGCGACTGTGGTGCAGCGGTAGGACGGTCGACTCCTGATCTAAAGATTGCGGGTTCAATTCCTGCCTTGCCCACCCATGTGTCGAAGTGTCCTTGGGCAAGACACTGAACCCCAAATTGCCTCTGGTGCAAGGTTGGCACCAGTGTTCGGCAGCAGAGCCACCATCAGTGTGTGAATGTGTGACTGTGTGTGAATTTGGGCCTTTGAAGGAAAGTATTAAGCACTTTGATATTTTTTATACGCCATTTACCATTTCTCTGCCTTTCATGAACCTGCACGATCGCAGATGCCACAAGTGTCTGAGTGGGATGCTGATCATGTCACTCGATAAGTATAAACACCAGTCAGAAGTTCATCGCAGTTATAGCGGAGAGTCGCTATCAAATCCAGTCAACATCAGTATGAACGAGACCTCCAGATTATGGATGTGACGCCATCGATTACGAATCAGCCTTTACTGATATGACCCTGCGACAGACTGTCCAGTAACTGGGATAGGCTCCAGTAACCCTTCAACCCCAAAAGGGAATCAGCGGGTTTAAAAGCTAGATGGATGAGTGGAAGTGTTATGACAGGGGGTCGTAGAAAGGTGCGCCCGCATGTTGAGGTAAGCACAGGCCAGTTTGGCTGTTCCCTTGTGGCGTGTGAGGCCACCTAAAGAGACAAGATAATAATGAACGTAACGTTGGGGTGCATGTGGTGAATGCATCATGAAGGATTTGTACAGTAAGGATAGTGTAAGGTGTTTGAACTTACAGTGTGTAAGGTTGTATGCACATGCATAGGTGCAAATGGTGCATTCACATCTGACTCAGCAGGGGCGTCAAGTCTCAATGTTAAGTCAATGTAAAGATGCGGCAAGATTGTGGGTCAGGATTTAGGCGTCGGGCGCAACAAGCGTGTCAACCAATCAGGGACGCAGCTTTGGGCATGTGACGTTTTCAATGACAAGATCAAAGGGTAGAAATAAACATTCAAGATGTCGGCTTGATGCAAAGATTTTTGTCGTGAACTTTCGTCCATTTTCTCTACCCACGCTGTGCCAGCTACTGTTGGTGAAGGCGGGATACAGCCTGTCACAGAGCTCACTGAGCTGGAAGGACGGCTACGCTGGTCAGCCGCTGGCTGGATGGCCTAGTGAGCTAGTTAGCCCCGCCCCCTCAGACTCTGGAAGAGCCGATAGCTGTCACTGCTGCCCATGCTGCAGACGGTGGAGCTCGCTCTGTTTTCCCACCGCCGGTTAGCTGCCCAGCAGCCCCGAGATCCGCCGTCACTCTACTTCATGGGCTTATGATGTTTTTTTATTTTCACAGCCTCTGGAAATAAAATCCATGACAGACTTTGAGAATTGTGGGATTACGCACGTTTGAACCTTTAATTTAAGCAAAATGTGAACTCAAAAAACCGCTGGATGTGAACTCTGACCCGATTCTGAGCTGCAGAACTTTGTTTAAGTTGGCCTCAAGTATTTAAAATGAAACTGAAAGTCAAATCCCATCAGATGTCACAAATCTGTTTGATCTAACACGAGAATGGAGCACCGAGCTGCAGCTCCGCTCAGGATCCAGCTGGTGGTTTAACCGGACACCAGAACCGTTCTCCTGAACAGAACCCTTCATCTGCATCTAAAAACATCACCACTGTCTGCACACATTTACAAACTGATGCTGGATTAGACCCTCTCTGTATTCTTCATTTCATTTGATTAGAGTTCTTGTTTTCATGAATTCAACAATCAGCATGAAATCAGTTCTGAACCCCAGATAGATCTGCTGCTGCAGTGCAGCATGAATGGAAATATTGGAGTTTAGTTTAGTTTTTCATTGGCTTATCAAAGTGTGTGTCTCACTAGTATGTTTCGGGGGGTATAAGGGGCGGGGTTACACTGCTCAACACCATAAGACACGCCCACACAGAGGAATCTTTGGAAACAAAGGCTTCAGATCAACAGGAAAAATGGCTTTTTAAGACATTTAGGATGTGGGATTTTTGTTAAAAACTTCACAGTCCTAATTAAAACCCCACTGGGAACATTTAAAGAAAATAAAAAGTTTTAGGGGACGTTAAGACCATCATGAAGCAGCAGATATAGTGTAGAGCTGTTGGGTTCTGGAGTCAGTTATTAGTAGAAAAAGTGTATTGGTTAGAAGCCGGTGCTGTTGTGTATCTGTGCAGCAGCAGCAGCAGCGGCGGCGGCGGCGGCGGCGGCGGCGGCGGCGGCGCTCTGGCAGCCGGCCTGTCTGCTGTTTGTGTTTAAGCTTCACCAGTTAAACTGTGGTGACACTTTGACAGGTTTTCCTGTTATAATAAGACTCCAAACCAGGTTTCTTCCCTCATCGTTTCTTGTCACAACTCTGTCAATTTATTATGGGATGTTTTTAGGGAAGGATGCATGTGTGTGTGTGTGTGTGTGTGTGTGTGTGTGTGTGTGTGTTTGGTGTGCGTGTGCACGCGCATGTTTGGCTTTGTTCCAGCTGTTGTCACGCTGTCTCAGACAGTTGGAGTGAAGATGGAGGAAACATCTGCCTGCTCATCTGGCTCTGTCTGTCAGACACACACATAAACACAAACACACACTAAGGTGTGTGTGTGTTTGTTGTTGATCAAACTGCAGCAACATTAGATGTCACTGCTGTTACTTTTGTGCTAATTTGTGCTAATGCTACTCTGCCACAATGAAACTTAAAACCATGGTTGTGACATTAGAGTCTCATCCTCACAGTAAACCCTTTTGAAAAATCCTTTTTAAATATTTTAAATCAACTGTAGCTCTCTAAAAGTATGTCTTCCTGAGATGTAAATCCTATTAGAGTATTATGAATAATAATCTGCTTTCTTTGATTATTTTTGGTTACCTGCTGAATTTGGGTCAAGCTGGGTAAAAAAATAAATAAATAAAACTGTCTATTCAAAGAAAATATTTGAAAAGCGCCTGACAACAGTCAGAAACCACATGTTCGGCCCACTTTGACTTGATGCAGTTGAATGCAGAAAACTCTGTCTCTTACCGCGGAGTCTGTTTGTTTTCTAAAATATATATTTTTTTACTTGATATACGACCAAAGTTTAACCCTTTAACACCTGAGGCAACTTCTTTCAGAAATTAAATAAAAAAAAAATCCTTAAAATCCCCCTCTGATAAAAAATCATGAGATTTTAACATGTTCTTGTGTCAGTTTTCTTCTGAAAGAGAACAAACGTAAATCAGTTCATTTTTACATTTCCGAATATTTCTCCTTTTAAATCAACCAAACAGTCCTGGACACACTCTGTTTTTCATCAATCATCTTCTTTCTGCTGCACATGCACTAAACCCTCATCTGGTCCGGCTAGCGTGTCTAGTTCAGGTTCTGGAGAAGAGAAGATGCTACCTTCACATTGACTGCAGTCAAATGAGCCGCCGTTCACATTTCTGTGGTCCAATCAGCCGTCACTGGATTTTTGGTGTGAGTTTCATCCAATACTTCAGTCCATGAAGATCTGAGCTGACATCCGGATCAGAACCATACAGCTGGACGTTACCCAGATTGATGGATGTTTCTATGTAGATTTATACATTTAGTTTGAGGGATTTTGGTTTCAAACTTCATAATCATAATTGAAACACTATGGGGAATGTTTTTTTTTTAATAAAAAAAACTGTCAGAGGAGGATTAATTATATTTTTCAGGTACAAAGAAAATGCTGTTGTCATTATTTATTATAACTATTTTGGGAAACAAATGAGTCACTTCATGATAATATTTAAAGTTTTTGAAATGCAAAAACACTTTTTTAAAAGGTTAAATAATCTTTGCCACATTTTTCATCAGAAAGTGGTTTGGACCCCTCCATCGTTCCATGCAAACAGTGTGCACCCCCCACCCCCCCCATACTCAGCCAGACAAAGCCTGTCTTAGACCCCGTGCACCTCCACTTGACGGCCGCTGGATCATTTCGTTCCAAAACACCGATCAGAGCAATTCAGTTAAATGAACTGTCATAAGCTGGAGACTTCCAGAACCGAGCTGCTGGATGGTGATCCCCGAGTGACAGGAGAGCTAAATGTCCCGTCTCTCTCCCAGTGTGAGATTGCAGAGAAAGTAAAGCTCTGAACGTACCATGTTGTTTTCCTGCTCCGTCTCGTTCTTCCCTTGCATGCCGTCCTCCCTCTGTCTGAGGGTTTCCTCTCCCCCTGGCCTGGGAGAAGAATGTGAAGAATCAAGGCGGGACGCTTCAGCACCTTTCCTGCTCTCACTGACCCAAAATGTGGAGCTGGGTACCTGTGGGATTTCCCGAGTATTCTCTGGGTGAAACGGGTCAGCCGCTGCCTTTCCTCCTGATACTTCTGCAGGTCCTGGGTCAGAAGGTTACAGAGCGTGCTCAGTGCCTTCTTCTGGAACACCAGCCCTTCAGACTGAAGCAAACGCTCTGAGATGACGGTCTGGAGATCCCGACAGGCACACAGACCAAACTGTTGAAGAACATCAGAGAAAGATTAAACATTGACCTAAAATAGGATCTAGTTGTCTTTAATTGTCTTCAAACTGATGTTCTTGTGTTTTGTTTTGTCCTGCAACAGTTCTGGACCAGATGGTTTTCACAATTCTTCTTTCTCTGACTCCATCACATATTTAAAAATGCAACAAAACTTGCATGCACCTTATACACACTGAAATGTATTTTTGAAAATGTGAATGACCCCCTACCGAAACCAACAAAAACAAAAACGTCCCAATCCTCAGAGAGACATCCAAAGGATGCTGACATCATTATTGGATGGTCACAGGTCGATGGCCATTTTTTTGGCAAAGTGTGAAATTTGGAGATCTTGGAATTTTCCCACAATAAGGGGAAAAAACCTTTTGTTTCACGCAGACACCACCAGCTTAAGTCAACCAAACTGAAGTTCTGTTGACTTTTGACTTGAGGGAAAGACTGACTTTAAAAAAACATCTTCATGACCTTTAGCGAGTTTAAATTCCTCTTAGGCTGTTATGTTTTAGTGTTTGTTTGATTTTGTTTGTAGATCACTGATTATTTTCTTCGATCAGTCGACTCATCAGGTCACGGGTCGACTGGATGTAAAACACACATCTTAACCATTATTAGCTTTAAACTTGAAGTGTTTCAGCTCTATGCTAACTAAAATAAAGACTATAGTTTATTAAGCCTTTCATGAATCCTGCAGCTTTTCTCCTTCATTTGTTTCTGGCTTTAAAAGAAGATTTAAATTAAATGAGGTAATCTGAATCAACTGCAAAAAAACTAAATAAAAGTCTGCAATTATTTTTTTAACTTTAAAACATATATTTAATGAAACATGCTTGTATAAAATATTTTAAACCCTATAGACTCACTTAAAACATTTGCTCACTTAAGCCAATACAAACAAGGAAAATCCTCAGAAGACCCATATTAACAGAATGATTTGAGACATTGCGTCTTAAAATGAGGGAAAAATTATATTTTTAGAAAAAGTGAGAAAAGCAGAGCATGTTAGATATTTGGATTTTTTCACTTTGCCTCCTGCTGCAATAAAAGCCCCCGTCACTGATATAACAGTAGCTTTCTCCTGACAGTGCTCTATTAATCCTTCCTAACTACACCTACTGCAAATACACAGGTCACATATTTTTCAGTTCATCTCTTTAATGTCGTGATTATTATGCTGATTTTGCATTTTTATGACTTTAGGTTACATTTAACTGTAGCTTAATGCAGCTAATGCAATGCTACAGTTTTCAACTTCTGGACTTTTAGAGGAGCTTCTCTTCTCTTCTGGGACTCGTAAATAGATTTCCATGGCTCCATGACTCCACTGCAGATCGACACTCAGCCTCTCTGTCTGCGCGGTGAACGTTTCAGAATCCACGCTCTTTGAACCGAACAATGTGATCGTGGCACAAAATATGAATAAAGCCTTGAATGAGCGGTTCACTTCGAGCGTAAATTCTTATTCCACAGATCCTGAAACGTTCAGACAGAGAGGCTCTGTGGACACGATCTGCTGCAGATCTTCTGGTTTCTCTTATTGTTGCATCTTATTGTGACAGCTGCACACGATCCATTTAAACCAGTGAAACTGCCGCAGCAGAGCTTGCTGTGTTTGTGCTAATATTAGCTAGCCAGCTAGCTGAAGCTCTCTCTTCATTGTCAGCATACTCAGTCTTCAGATGTTCATGAAAACTGTCATGCTGCCATGGGACACACGTTCTGCCTGGCAGATATTGCATTGGACACTTTTCCTTTTATTTTTCTTATGTTTCCCACATTTTCAAGCTCTGTTAGCGTGTTGCTTAACACATCGTAGCAGTTGTTCTTTGCTGATTCTTTTTTTGTTAATTCCTCCACTTGCAGGGAGTTCTTGTCCTCACAGGAGCATCATTTCAAACTTTCTACAGGGGTTACACCCAAAATCCATTGTAATCCAATACTATTCTATTTGTTCATATTTAAAATACTTGTGAAATATTCTGGCTTTGTCATCTGAATGAACAGAAATGAATTATTTTTAATACAATGGATAAAGGTTTTGCTTTTTGCTGAATGTGATGATGTTTTTCTCAGTCAGAGTTTTAAATGAACACTTCATGATAAATGATGGTCAACATAGTTCTACAAAATGAGTTGTTATTGTGATAATCAGTGGACAGATCTAGAACTCCCACTACAGTGACTTCTGACTCAAGACTCCTGGATTATCATGACAATGAAAGGATTCAGACCTAAATGGTTCCAATGCTTGCTTCTCCTTAAAGTCACAGCTGGATGTTGGTCAGGTCTTTGTGGAGACTTACAGCGGACGTGTGAGGGCAGGAGCTGCTCCTCAGCTCTTCCTCAGTCTCTTCCTTCCTCTTCTGAAGCTCCGACAGCTCCCCGGTCAGCTGCTGCTGACGGCCTTCGATCTGACACAGCCTGTCCACACAAAACACAAGTGATCAGACTAATACTGAGAGTATGACAGACGGGATTAACAACAGCAGCACAATAATATTCACATTAAGATCCTCTCACAGAAGGAGAAAAAAACTGATGTGAGCTGAAGGAGCCTTAGCTTTCTGATGAAGTCAGAATCAAATGTGGCATCAGGACCAGTGGAGAAATGGAGGATTTAAAAACATCTTACTCGTTAATGTTAGAACCAGTCTGTGGGTGGAAGAGGGTTAACCTGTGCTTCATCTGGGTTGGGTTGTAATGACCCGTCCCTCCACTGGGAGGCACTAACCCTCTGTGAGAGTGCTTGAAGATGAGAAGCAAAGAAGGGTTTTGTTTGTGGGGATGAAGAGGGAGCTCCTCTTATAACGAGAGAAGCAGGAGCATGGAGGCCACACGGGTGACAGAAGAAACGGGTGAAGCGTCAGGACAGCAGCAGAGGTCTTCAGTGAGGCCTGCTGGCTCCTCCACGGGCTTTCAGAGTCCAAACACAAAAATCAGAAATCCTTGATAAGAGAATATGATTCAAAGCTGACAAAAATCTTTACAGACTACGGTTTCCCCAGCTGTCCACTATCATCAATACAAAACAAACATGTTTTTCATTTCATCGCTTCAGCTTCGGTGACTCCCAGTCTGAACTGAAAGCTGCTCCAGAGACGCTGAAATAATCAAACAACAGAAGCTCCAAAAGTGTGCTGCTGCCGCGTTCAAAGGTTACATCCAAAAAATACGAACAGCTTTGGGTGGAATTTTGGCCTTGATTCCACTGAGCAGGGACAGCAGCACCATGGCAAACCCGGGGTAGCCCCCCTGCAGGGCGGGGGCGCCGGACTGTGGATCCTGCAGCCGGTCCACACATTCTGCTGCACACGGAGTCCAGTCAGGACTTGTAGGACAGACTGAATCACATCAGAGTAAGGTGTGTGAAAGGGGATGATGGTGAAAACAGCACACAAGTGTTTGCTCTGTGACTGTTGGTGGTGTGTTGCCATGGTAACCCGGGAAACAGAAAACCTGTGAGTAGCGAGTGGAGGGGGGAAGCAATTAGCTGGTTCAGTAAATGACGAGACAAACCAAACTTTCATCTGTAAAAGTAGAAAAAATTCAAAAATGTTCTTTTTGTAAAACTTTAAAATCTTTTTGCTTCATGTTTTGTTTAAGTTTGTGGATTTGGTTGAATAACAGAAGGAAAAAGCAACAAATGGCCCTCACATTCTCTGCTGACTGCCCTTTCAGAGCTCTGCTGCTTCTGCCAAACCCCCCCCCCCCCCCGAGTCCTCCTGCTTCATCAGGACCCCCCATGACACCCCCATGACCCCTCACGACCCTCAAGGCTCTGTGGAATTCATTAAGGCTTCTTCTCCACACTAGAGAAAGCTGAACCTCTTAAGGCGACAGGCTTTGGTCACCTTGATCAAGACTCAACTGACTAATGAAGGAGCTCATCATGAACTAAATGTGTCCACGATGAGTGTCTTAATGTGAGCTTCAATGTTGATCAGAAGATAGAAATTTGTTCTCCGCATTTGACCCATCCCCTAAGGGAGCGGTGAGCTGCAGACACAGCCGCGCTCGGGAACCATTTGGTGGTTTAAACCCCCCAATCCAACCCCTTAATGCTGAGTGCCAAGCAGGGAGGCACTGGGTCCCATTTTTACAGTCTTTGGTATGACACGGCCTGGACTTGAACCCACGACCTTCCAATCTCAGGGCGGACACTCTACCACAAGGCCACTGAGCTGGCAGAATTTGGAGAATGGGAGGCCTCTTTTAGGATGGCAACTGTTATGATATATAAACTACAATTGGCAGGCCACAGAGCTCTTTGCTCCGCCCCCTTCTGATTCATCCACTTACAAACAGACCCATGAACATCTCTGTTGTCTTCGTCTGAGCTGAAATCTGGATCCAAACTCGAAGGCTGAAAAGCTTCAGTATAGCTCGCAGTTTTTGTTCCACCGATCAGAGTAGATTGGGAATGTGAGGGGCTGTAAGCTAGTGGGGGAAAGATTAAACAGATGGTGACAGGAAGTGGGGGCAGGAAGTGGGTTTAATCCGCGCAGGTGAATTTCTAAAAATGACATTTTTTGGCATCATCATAATCAAAAGACCAGTAGGAAGGCTTTGATACCAGATCAAAAGATGAACGGAGTGGGACTAGAAGAGAAACATGTTTGTGTTGCTTGGATTTTTGTGTTGCTCTGTGTAGACATCGTGTGTATTCTGATGTAGTTCTGGGACAGAAGTTAAGGAAGTAGATGAGGACAAGACTCCTTTATCTCTTCTTGAAGACTTGGTCCACTAAAATACAGTTTATTATCCAGGATGAAGGTCTGATCAGAACCATCAAAGCAGACTTTCTTCATTAAAGAACTCAGTTGAGAACAGTCTACTCTCTGTTCTAGAAGAGACTCGTGCATGTTTCTATAACCTCTGGCTTTCTCCTACACAAACCTCAAAGATCCACATGCAGACAGTCTCAGTTCAAGTGCAGCTAGACGATAAAATGCAGAAGATTAAACTCACTTTATTATTTGACTCTGAAAAATGTGTCACTTCTTCTAACTTTAGCACAGACATGTTTCAGCTCCAGATTGAGAGGAAAAGCAAACATCTTGGTGCAAATGAGCTCCTATGTCACCTGTCAATCAAACTCTATCTGAACCGTTTGTGAAATAAGAGAGGGAGACAAATGAGAGTAATTATCAAAGAACGTCTGCACGTTAGAGTGGATCCCACACTTTCATGTGACGCCCCTCACACACACACACACACACACCTGCACACACACACACAGCCAGCTGTCAGAGCACTCACTGTGGCTTCTGACGTACAGAAAAGCACCACTGGGGCTCCATAATTGCATGAATGTATGTGACAAACACATTTCAATCCATAATTGCGGGTGAAAAATGTGTGGGTGTCATTCACTTTTCCTTACATTAACGCATCTCACAACCAGCAGATTGTCCTTCCGAATAAATGAGCGTCTGACAAATCAAAGCCACTCCAGGAACTCCTTCAAATATGAATATTAATACTTTATCACCTGCAGGCTGATGCAAGGTGTTTCTACACACAGTCACAAACAAAACTGTTTTTCCAGGTCTAACTTCACACATCACTGAGGCTGATGAGGAAGACAGGAAGAAAACTCCAACTTTATTATCCAATCAGCTGATCCCCTTCATGCTATAGGTGGATGCAGCAGAGTGGAGGATGCAGCAGCTCATATGTGACACAGAAAAGCTTTTAAACACCGTATGGTTTAAAAGTGGACAGAAACTGTGGGCCCAAATGGGTTAGTCCACAGATACAGCAGAGGTTCACCTTCCTAAAAACTGAGCACGGTTTAACCTGTCCTGAGAGGGTCCATCAATGACATTCCTGAAGAATTGTTGAAAGTATCTTCTGCCACCTAAATTTGAGTTTGCATGGTTAATTTCTGGCTGTTGCAGCAAAGTGTGCCTTCACCTGTCACATGTCTGAGATCTGGGGGGGTGAATTTGGCAGGAATGCCAGTGATAATGAAGGGAGGGGTGAGCGAAGCCATTAGAGAGAGTCAAATACAGCCGCTGATAATCACAGAGAAATGAGCTCAGATTGCAGAGACTCACTGCAGCAGCACAGCACACACCTGCACACTGAAAGACTGCTGAGGAGGATGATGAGGATGATGAAGGGTCAACGCTCAAACTAACTGCTTTACAAGATTACATGCTAAACTAAATCTTACAAAAGTAATCTTTTCAGGAGCGCTCGTTAGCTCGTTAGCTTGGTACAGCGGAGCTCGCTAGCTCGGTACAGCGGAGCTCGCTAGCTCGATACAGCGGAGCACGTTAGCTCGGTACAGCGGAGCACGTTAGCTCGGTACAGCGGAGCTCGCTAGCTCGATACAGCGGAGCTCGCTAGCTCGAAACAGCTAGCTCGTACTACTCAGCTAGCTCCGAGCTACAGCGGAGCTCGTAGCTCCGAATACACGGAGCTCGCTAGCTCGTACAGCGGAGCACGTTAGCTCGCGTATCTCCAGTAGCAGCGCTAGCTCGCTCATACAGCGGAGCTCAGCTAGCTCGATTAGCTACGAGAGCAGCGGAGCTCAGCTAGCTCAGTCGTACAGCGGAGCTCGCTAGCTCATACACGCGCGGCGCTCAGCTAGCAGCGTAGCAGCGCTGGCACAGTTAGCTCCTCATACAGAGCAGAGCACGTTAGCTCGCTACAGCGCGAGCTCGCTAGTAGCTCCGTACAGCGGAGCACGTTAGCTCCGTACAGCGAGACCATAGCTCGTCTTAGCATACAGCAGCGGCTACGCTCGCTAGCTCCGTACAGCGGAGCACGTTAGCTCTGCTCCATATAGCAGAGCATAGCTCGTTACAGCGGACTCAGCGGAGGCTCTAGCCGATATAGCGGAGCACGTTAGCTCCGTACAGCGGAGCTCGCTAGCTCCGTACAGCGGAGCTCGCTAGCTAGCTCCGTACAGCGCGAGCTGTTTTGTGTGAAACCTCTTTGAAAAAGCCCAGCTCGATCCTGGACATTCTGGATTCTGGCCAACTATAGACCATTATCTCTAATTCTCTCCATTCATCATCTAAAATCCTAGAAAGAGTTGTGGTAAAGCAGCTGCAGTGCCACCTACAGGACAACAATCACTTTGAGGATTTCAGTCGGGTTTCAGACCTCACCATAGCACTGAAACTGCACTGGTCAGAGTTACCAATGATTTGCTATTAGCTTCAGAAAAGGGACTAATCTCTGTTCTGGTCCTGTTAGACCTGAGCGCAGCCTTTGATACTATTGATCACAGCATCTTACTCCATAGACTAGAGCATGACATAGGGATCAAAGGATCTGCCCTCCAGTGGTTTGAATCCTATCTATCTGATAGACACCAGTTTGTTCACGTAAATGGACAGTCCTCTCATTGTACTCGAGTTAGCTACGGAGTCCCACAGGGCTCAGTTTTAGGGCCCATCCTATTCATGCTTTACATGCTGCCCTTAGGAGACATAATCAGGAAACACAGCATTAATTTCCACTGTTATGCAGATGATACACAGCTGTATTTATCCATTAAACCAGATCAGAATGACCACCAGAATGACCACCTAGAAAAACTGAATTCCTGCATCAGAGACATTAAGTCCTGGATGACAATTAATTACCTCCTTCTGAACCCAGAGAAAACTGAGGTCATGATACTGGGTCCTAAACACCTGAGAGATGCTCTCTCGGATCAGATAGTCTCCTTGGATGGTGTAAATATTGCTCCCAATTCTTCAGTTAGAAACTTGGGGGTTTTATTTGACCAGGATTTATCATTTAATGCTCACATATCTCAAGCTTGTAAAACTGCATTTTTTCACCTACGCAATATCGCTAAGATTAAAAATATGTTATCTAAAAGTGATGCTGAAAAACTCATCCATGCATTTGTTACGTCGAGACTGGATTACTGTAACTCTTTACTAATAGCATGCCCTAAAAGTTCTTTAAAAGGTCTTCAGCTTGTCCAGAATGCAGCAGCAAGATTGTTAGCAGGAACTAGCAGAAGAGAACACATCACTCCTGTGTTGGCTTCTCTCCACTGGCTCCCAGTTGAATTTAGAGTAAAGTTCAAAATCCTCCTGTTAACATATAAGGCTCTGAATGGTGTGGCCCATCCTATATTAGAGATCTCATAGTTCCTTACCAGCCAATCAGAACGCTTCGCTCACAGAATGCAGGACTGCTTGTAGTTCCTAGAATTTTAAAAGTACAGTCGGAGGTAGAACCTTCAGTTATCAAGCTCCTGTTCTATGGAATAAGCTCCCAGCCCAGTCAAGAGAGGCAGGTACAGTTTCTACCTTCAAAACTAGCCTTAAAACATTCCTCTTTGGACAGGCGTTCTGCCAGACTAGCCAGTAATCATAGAATAATTAACATAATGCTCCATACTGCTCTGAAGTTTGGGAAATAATTATTATAATCACATACTTCTCCAATATATGCTTGAAATATAAATGATGAAATATGTATATTCTCTACATAATAACATAGAAGGCTGCTAGAAGTTAGAAGCTGGGAAAAGTATGGTGCACTGGGGCTCTGTCCTCTTTTCCATCTACTTCTCCTCTCCTCTACTTTTTTATTTACTTCTAACTGTATGCCTGTGTTGGTGGTGCAGTATAATTCACATGTTTTTCCTTCTCTCCGACTCCCCTGTGGGAGACCGGGAGAGACTGCAGTTTCCGGGAGACTTGTTGGTGATCCTGACGAAGCCCCGCCCATCTGGATGAAGCCCCGTCACCATCCGTCACCATCCTGCATCTCTGAGTGGGAGTGATTCCTGGTGGGTCGTCTGTCTCTCCTGCTCCTGGTCGTGGTCTGCAGTTCTGCCTCATCTGGACTATGGACTTAATCATCACTCGTCCCTCAGCTCTATATGAATGAACTCAGCTCTATATGAATGAACTCTACTCATATATGCAGTTTTAGCAGCTAACTTTTCTTTAACTGTTCTGGTATCGCCTGTCCGTCCTGGGATGGGATCTCTCCCTCATGTGGGAATCCCTAAGGTTTTCTTCTTTTTTTTCCTGACTCAGGTTTTTTTTAGGAGTTTTCCTTACCGCGGGGAGGGTCTAAGGACAGGGATGACCTGTTCTTTATAGTCTGTTTAGTTTTTAACCTATTGTGCATATTTTATGACTCCATCTGTGCATCTGTAAAAACTGCAGGCATGAAGCCCAATGAGGCAAATTGAATTTGTGATATTGGGCTATATAAATAAAATTGAATTGAATTGAAGCACGCTAGCTCGATACAGCGGAGCACGTTAGCTCCGTACAGCGGAGCTCGCTAGCTCCGTACAGCGGAGCTCGCTAGCTCGATACAGCGGAGCTCGTTAGCTCTGTATAGCAGAGCTTGCTAGTTCACTGCAGCAGAGCTCACCACATTAATACAGCAGAGTTTTCATCAGCCTGCATTGTGTTAACGGTACAATAGTTACAGTAAATCAAAGAACACAAACACTGGAGCTGTGGTCTTACGAGGTTAAAGATCATCTTTTTTGCATTTTTTGTTAAATAAATAAAAAACTGTCAACAATAGACACTTGACAACAGCAGACGACATGCTGCATGAGTCCAGACTGACGCTGATAACATTTGCAGGTTTGGATCACCACGAAACCTCTTTGCTCCTAAAAGATCAAATATACTTCTGATTTAAAATCCCTGTGGATTATGGAAGCACTGTTTGAATTAATGTATTCACTTCATACAGTGTAACTAAAATGGAATAAGCATCTTTGTGAAGAAATGTGCTGACAGTTAAATTATAGATGTTTTCTTTACAAGTTCTGCCACTGTGTAAACTTAAAAGTGTACAAACTCAGTTAAATCTGTTTTAAAAAATAATTTCACAGGAGCTCAAAGAGCTACAAATACTTAAGAAACTAAACTAACATTACTTCTGCTGTAGTCTGGCTTTTCTTTCCATCATCCCAGCTGGAGGACCAGCCACACACTGGTGCCAACATCTCCACGTAAGCCTTCCTAAAGCCAAAGAAAACCCAGGCAGAATGAAGGCAGGGTGACGTCTTCCTCCAGTGATCCAGGTGGATGTTAGAGGTGGGCGCCGTCCTCCTGTCTGCCAGCCAATCTTTGGCCGTTTCATCAAGCAGCCTTTGATCTGACAAGAAGCCTCTGGCTCGGGGGCCTGCCGCTGCCGAGAGCGTTAACATTTCCCGGAATATGATCACAATATGTGGGTGTGTGTGTGCTGCCACGCCTGACACCCTGAGATGTGTTTCAGCTTGTTACACTGATGTAAGGAGTCAGCCTGAGAGCAGCAACATCCAAACTCTCCGCTCATAGACGCAAACAAACCGAAAACAATCAATACAAATCAAATACCACAACACCCACAACTCTCTGCTGTGTTTTCACTTTACTTCTTTTCAGTATAATGAATACATTTTAGTTTCTTTTCAGAAAATGAATTATGTTAAAAAATACATCTAAAAACACATTTCAAAAAGATAATATTTTTACAGTATTTCAAAGAAAGATGAAAATATTAATATCTAATAACTGACTGATTTCTAGATCTCGTCTAGATGTATTTTTCCTCATAAGTGGACCTCAGAAGTTCAGGTTTAAACTTTGATGTTTCCACAGCTGTGTAAATACACGGATTCATTTAAGACTCACATCTGAAGCATATTTATTTATTTAGTAAAGTCCCTTGGGTCTGTGACCTCTGACAAACTCTGAAAAGTTTTAGTGCTTGAATAATGTGTTCACATCATGTATAGGTGTAGCAGTAGTCTTGGTCATGAAGGTCATGGAGGTCATGGAGGTGATATTATTTTCTTTCCATTCATTCTTTGAACTGATCTGTTTTCATGATGAAGTTCTCTACTGTATTTTTCTGTATTAGTTTTCATGATTCATAGGTTTTTTTTACACTTTTCCAGCAGTCATTGTAAAACAAACTTTTGTAAATTATTTTTTTAAAATTATGTCCTCAAATAATCATCAGATAAAGTTTCTATTGTTTAAAACAATTGAAGGAAAAAAATCAACTAAGATTTGCTGAAAATCCGATTTGTTTATGACATAAATGTACAGTTTATTCCAATTGATCAGTCCATTACTTGAATCAGTTTGAAGTGTGTGCAGCTCTGAGAACGTCATCCTCCACTGAGCAGCTGCACTCCTCCAGACTATTCTTACTGTAATCCTGACTCTGAAAGGTTTAAGTTCACCTACGTTAGACCATGCTCGATGCCCCTTCTGCACCAATCCAAACTGCCAAATGATTAACTTTGATTCATGGGAATTTCCCAGTGAAAAGCCTAGTTCTGGTGGATAGAGACTCATAAAAGCATGACAGGTTGAAAAACTTTCCACTTTCACATGTTCACTTTTCCTTTCCAGGTTCTGTGGGTTCCTCATGAACAGGATGGCAGGCCGGGTCCTGTTGTTCTTTCAGTTGAGCAGAACCGGCTGTTGTCATGAGATACAGTCAAATTCCCACAATCATGTTTCAGCTCACTCACAAAATCCCACAAACCCACGCAAGCTGCCTCCCTCATGTTCAAACACGATTGTGTTTAATAGAGACGGGAGTCCAGTTTTTAAAACAACAGATTTGACTTCAGAGAAGTTCACAGGAAAAAAAGCTGTTTGTGAAGATGAAGATTTCTGTTGTGTTACAAAAACAGAAAGTTAGTCTGGAAAAAGAGAAGATTACAGACTATAGAACATTTTCTGGGCTAAATTAGTATATTTTTTTAAGGGGGGAGGTCTAATAAAAAAAGATCATGTTGGCAGCATCTGGAGGGACGTGGAGGGATGCCTGCTCAGTTTGTGTCTGTGGATCAAAAGACGACCGACTCACTGTGTCTGAATGTTGCTGAGCTCCTGCTCTGTCTGCTTCTGCAGCTGCTGGAGGTGAAAGGACAGCTCCTCACTCAGAGCAGCAAACCTCCACAGTCCTCCTGCTGCTGTGTTCTCCTCACGCGGGGAATCCTGAGGCAGACCGGTCACAGAGCAGAGTTTAGGAGGGACGTCTGGGTCAGGACAGCTGGGGGGAGCAGTGCAGCGTCTGCTCTGACACTGTGAAGGTGCACGGGACTCTCAAATATGCAGACGGCGATCAGGATTTAAGATTCAGCATAAAAACATCTGTAGTGTTTGACTGAAAGGTGAGTTATCTTTAGGAGCAAAGAATAGACACTTAACCCTTTAACACCTGAGCCGGTCACACTCGAACACAAAATCTTAACATAATCTAACTTTTCAACCATAAACACGATAATTCCAGGAGATTCTGAAGGAACGTTGAAGCTCTGGTGTTTAAGGGTTAAATTAAACCAATTATTGCATTTTAGAAATAAATTAGATTAAGATTAATTGATTGAAGAACCAATCAATAATACCACAGCTTTAGCTCCGGTATTTACATTTTTCGACTAGGAAAAGGCCAAGTATGTTTTCTTTTTGCCCCTCCCATCAAACTGCCAGGTGTGGTGATAGGTTACTTCTCCTGCTGAGTGGTAGAGTTGTGCAAACTTTAGAGCAGGGGTGTCAAACTCAATTGCACAAGGGGCCAGAATCCAAAACACACCTTAGGTCGCGGGCCGAACAGGATAAACATTTATTGAATTAAAACTACATTTTTAAAACTTTAAAACCGTAATTTTTAATATAATTATGAACTAGATATACAGCATTGCCTGCGGTAATGCTAGTGTGAATGCGTAAGCTGAATTTGGCAGCTGAAAATGTTAGTGCTGATAGCGGAAGATGCTAAAATTGATAGCTACAAACACTAAAGCTGATAGCCTGCTAAAATATTAGCTAAATACCCAATTAGCCTAAAAACTAAAAAAAAAAAATAAACAGTTTAGCCAAAACAGCTAGCGTGTAAATATTAGCCTAACTCCAAAACAGCCTTTCAAAAAGCTCTAATTACCCAGAAAATATTAGCTAAACACCAAAATGGACAAAAAACTTAAACAAAAAAGCCTAAATTAGCCAGAACAGCTAGCATGTAGCTGAATTTTTAGCTAAACACCAAAACAGCCAAAAAATCTTAGTAAATGCCAAAATAGTCCAAAAAGGTGGCAGAATGCCAATTTTTAAAACTTTAAAACGTAACTTTTTAACATAACCATGAATAATGAAAAGGCAGGAATATTATTCCAGAATAAATCAACTTAAACCTTAAATAACTTTCAATATTTTCCTTTCCATAAAAATATCTTTTGTCAAAACTATACAAGTTAGAAATAAGCGCAAGATAACATTGGGCCATTAATAACAATAAAATAAAATGATCTGGAGGGCCGGATATAATCACCTGGAGGGCCGGATCCGGCCCCCGGGCCTTGACTTTGACACATGTGCTTTAGAACATCCCAGCATTTCTCTTCCCTCAAACCTTCTTAACACTGTTCAGATGCTCCAGTTTGGTTGTTCAAAAGCTAGTTTAGCTTAGTATCTGTATGAAGGCCTTTTGTCTGGTGAGGTTCATGTTTGTGATCAATGACTGAGCTGCATTCAAGCTTTTGGTGAATAAAATGCTGAATGACTGACTGACAGACTGAACTGCTCAACAAAACAGCAGAAAAGTGTGTAGGTCTCAACATGATCTTTTTTTTTGATTGAAACCTGTAAATCTGACAAGAACACAAAGCAAAGTGGAGACTGGTCGAGAAGCACATGGAATAAAATAATCCCTGGATGGAATTCAATTTAGAATAATCTTTGGATTACGAAAACTGTGAGGCATTCGCAGAATTTTTAATCTGTAGATTTGGTTCAATCCAACTGCCCCCGCTCATTCAGTTTGTGCAACAATGAAACTCTGGAGTAATAAGTCACCTGAAGTTAAAGAGCGGAGCACAGAAGGATTTAAAGATGAAAAACTGTAGAAGGCTGATCAGAGAACAAATGAAGGAGTTCAACATCCATTCTGGCTGAGTCTGAACTTGTTAAGGTGACAGGAGTCCTTCAGTGAGCTGCTGAAGGCTGAGAGACAACAGACTGACTGAGTCATTCTGGCAGAACATGGAGATCACTCTAATCCACCCTTCATCTGTCTGTCTGAGCATGTGACTCAGTCTGTTCACAAACTGGCACCACATCCACACTCAGCACACACTTCAGCCTTTGATTCTCACAAGTCCCTCTTCATCATTAAGAACAAAAAATGGTCTCACCGGCTGAAAAGAATGTTTAATGATTATTAATCCTCTCCAATCTGAAACAATGACAAGACAAAACATGAAGGAATGTTTTCATCTAAATCCTTGTAAATGCAGAGATTCAGATTCCTGGCAGGAAATTCTTCTCTGAGTATAAAGCTGTAAATCCCAGCAGACCGAGCGCCTCAACAAGTGGCTGCTTCTAGTGTTTCTATTGTGACAAGGACGTCAGACAACGGACAAAAGCAGCATCTGCTCTGCGTCAGAAATCACGAGAAAGACCAAGATGTAGCGCTCACAAAAAAAACCTGATCCAAGCTGAGGAAAAGACCAGCGACACCTCCTGACCTCCTGGAGGGACTCACGTTATCTAACGCCTTCAAAAGCTGATGTGCTTCCTATCAAGCCTGTTTTCACTGTCCAGACCTCATAGGTTAAGAATGTTACCATCCAGTCAAGTCACCATTTCATTTACAGTTTTAAAGTCATAATTTCGATTGTTTTCATGGTTTTTCCCAAAGCAATAAATAAAAGTGACCTTCCCATGAAAATTCTACTTTTTGAGGTCTTGAATGCATTCTACTGTTCATTCCTCTATATAAAGAACCCCAGAGTGGTATTTTGATCCACTCATGCATTTAAGAATAATCCTCTAAAATCCTGCACTGTCTGCAGCAGCCCCTCCCATACCCATGAAAACGAGCGGTTGGAAACGTGCTGATGTAAGCACGATGTGACCCGCTCCCTCCAGGTTAAGCATTTAATCAAGAATGGAAATTGTTTTTTTTTTCTTCAAAAAACATCCACTTTCTTTTTTTGAATAAATTGTAGCAGTATTCATTGTTTCAGTGATTTGTTGTCAGTTTACCTGCTGATCCTCGATGGAGGGCAACTGCAGGATGTTAATTTTGTCTCGTATCAGCTGCCGTAGCTTTTCCAGCGATGCCGGCAGTTCCTCTTTGTCTGTCTGTAAACAGAAGAGAAAGACAGTTTTTCACCCTCTGTCATCCCAGCAACCGCGACACAATCCATCTGTGAAGTTTCACAACAGCAGCTTTAGCAACAATAGCACACCACCAGGAGAACTGCTGACTCCTGATGCACACAATCACTTCATAAATGTTAGAAGTCTTTTTTCTGCTGAAGATATTTGGTTTGAGTATCAAAGAGGGGAACAGCCTTTTTTCTGGGTTCCTGTTTCTTGCAGGCGACATGGAGCAGTTCTTCGACTGGCTTCACTTTTACACCGGAGCTCCAGAGTTTCTGTTCTTTGATTTACTGTAAGTTTTCAACCATTAACACAATAATTCCAGTAGATTCTGAAGGAGAAAAGCAGGCGAGCCACTTTTAACTTTTAGCTTAAATTATGTTAAAGGTTTAGTGTTTCAGCGTTAAGAGCGATGTCACCCTCCTCGTATCCGGCTACTCCTCTCTTTAACAGTCGAGTGTCTGGAGATTTTGACAGATTTCTCAGTGAGAATTCAACCTCACTGAACATAGTTTCTCTAATCCCCAGCTTGAGAAACCGTGCAGGCTTCTGGCTTACACAACACTTTCCCTGATTGGATGATGAAAGAAACTGGAGTCAGATCAGGACATCTCTAGGCAGCGTCTTTCTATTCATTAAAAAACAGAAATTCCATCAACTTTTGAGTCCTCAAAAGTGGTTTGCTTTATCCAAAGAGTTGTGCTAAAGTGGCTAAATTCTTCATCTTTTTTGATTTCAGCAGGAAACTGCTAAAATCCCTGGTCTGAGTCTTCTTTGGGCGTGTTTCAGACTGACAGGTGTGTTTGTCCTGCGCCTTTCTCCAAACCCAGGAAGGTGAGACATCAGATTCCACTGCGATGGCCATGCCAATAAACCGAGCAAACAGCCAGTGGGTAAAACAAGGATTTCTCTGTCTTTTGTGAGTCTGTTTGCACAAACGAAAGAATCCAGGAATCTTCAGAGAGCTGATGGGGTTACTTCAGGGCGTTCACACTCCAAGACTCATGAGTGAAGGAGCTGACCAACACACCCAGATGAACAACCTGCTCTCTGGTCATACATTAGATCTACAGCATTCTGCAGATTGTTCTCCAGTTCATCTTTCTCACTGCCCCTTTGAGTGAACAGTTAACCTCACCAAATACTCAAAAATCTACACACACCCAGTAAATAGAAACATTTTTGGCTTAGTGGAAAAAAAAATGTGAAAAAACACAGATGACAGCACAGCGGGAAAAATCTTATGTGACGTTTTCCGGCCCATGAGCACAGTTCTGGTCTGATCCAAACTTTGATTTGATCCGGGACATTTTCCACATGTGAGCGCAGCTTTTCACGCATGTGCTGCCAGCTTCAGTCTGCGACCACAACCACAGTTTGGTTGAGCTTTGACCTCCGAAAGGGTCAAAGCTGATCATTTTTTACTGAAATGATCTTTAAAGGTAATAATCACTGGCTAAAGCTGAATGAAAGAATATGACATGCAAAGTAACCATATTAGGAATGTGGGCGTGGTTAACTAAAAACAAGTCAAAAAGTTCTCTTTTGATGATTCTTCTGTGAGTTGCATAGACCTGTTCGTCACCCCCAGGTTGTTAACCAACAGAAAAGTTGCATTTTAGTAAAAGTGAAAGGACCTGAACAGCAGAGAGAGCAGGTCAAGAGGAGGTGATGAGGGGGCGGGAAGGGCGGGAAGATCCAGCACTGCTTCTGACTTTAATCCTTCTTTACATCATCACTTTGATTTAATTTATATTTACACTTTGAATGATTTAATGCGGAACATTTAACTCTAGTTTTCCTGGTTTGGCTCATATCTATTTTTAAACAGAATATCAGGTGTGTGTTTCAGGTTTCTAACCTCAGGAGTGCATACCGCTTCAATGTCCAGACGGGTACTTTCAGGGTGAAGCATTTTGTGCTGAAAATCATCTGAATGAATGACTGAGTGTGTTTTCCCAGATTAATCAATGTTCCTTAGGAACAGCTGGATGAAAGGAGAGATGTGAGGAGGTGGAGGTGGAGGCCTGACTCCTCCTTAACCTTACTCCACCTGTTTTCTGGACTTCTGTAAAGTTTCTGATCATCTTTTCATTTTTGTTTTACTTCAGTTTAGAGAAAGAGCAAAAGAGCAGAGAGAAGAGAAAAGTGTGAGCTCGTGTTGTTGAGATCTGTGACTGGCAGCAAACGCACCATAACATCAGTAACAGAACATGGAAAAGCTTCTTGGTGATTAAAACACATAATTCTGCATTAAATGCATTGAATTTATTTGGAGGTTGAAGAAAGTTTCAACCAGATCCTGGTTGCAGACGGCAGCAGTGAAGGTTTTTTAAGAATGAAATAAAGTTTGAATGTAAAGAGATGGAATGCTCAGAAGTCCTTTTACTTCACATAAAAGGTAATTATAAAGTAAACCAGTGCCTGATGAATGTGAGGCGCTATAATTTCTGCTCATTACTCTCCCACCCTGTCTTGAAGAAATGATGATTCTGTACTGCTAATTTGTTTTCTTAATTATGTTTCCAGCAAACATAAGTGTTGAAACAAATTAGCAGAGTAGAAATGTCAACTGCTGGTGACGGAGCTCGTCTGTCAAAACCACACAACCTCACATGAACGGAGCCGAGTTAAGAAACTTTCCCAAACATCCATCACTCACAGCTCCTGAATGCATCTCCAAACAACAGCAGACATTTGGATTAAAGCTTTAACTGCTAGTTAACGATAAAAACCTTAAAACACTCAGATCTAACACGTTCCACTTGTTTTGTTTCAGTGTAAGGAGCCATCTTTTCTTAAAAAGGAAGGGTCTATTTTCTAACTATGAGGGAAAACCAAAGACTCTCCGTTTATTGGAATTCCCTTAGTTTCTACTAGTGCTAAAATATCAATAGTATCGATCTCAAGTTGGTATCGTATTGGATCAATACCGGCCCGCAGAGATAGATATTTCCACTATCAGTTGAATCTGTATCAGCAAAAAGGACCCAGATGGGTCTTTGCCACACCGCTAACATAACTTCTGCTTTGTTGACTGTTCTGCATTCATTTCTTCACTTTTTGGCCCAATCCAAATTCTTCCTCTCTCCGCCCCCCCCTAATTTGAAGTGTCAGTTGAAGTTGAAGTCGTATCCGGATTATTATATTTTAAAATTCACCGTCCAAACAGAGAGGTCCAGAGTCCACCATCGCGAGGCTAAACCGCGTCACGCTTTTCTTCCCGTGGGTGTTCTCTGAAGCACTGAAGTTTATATTTAAATATGAGTAATGGATTTTTGTTGTAGCATGACCTTTTAAAAGTTATAAACCTGCTGTTGTTATGTTATAAGCGCTGGAAGCTCCGCGCTAATGCTAGCAGACCGGCAATTATTCATGACGTCATCGAATGAAAGTCACGTCCAAAATATGAGACTCTCTTTCCAACACCCTCTGTTTGGAGGGATAGAACTCAGACAGGGTCTTTATTTAATTTCAAGAAGTTTTCATTTTAACAAACTGTTTTCTATTAAACTGAAAATATTGTCTTAATTCTGTTTTTATGTTTATCAACTAATTAAAAAAGGAAAACTTATAAAAACAATTCACAGTGATTTAAAACAATTGAGATTTTAAGGTTCCTGTCAGATCCAACACTAAAAATATTGATAGTGGTTCTGGATCCAAACCAACAGTTCCATCCACAACTCAGAGGTGAATTCCTCATGAACTCCTGCTGCTCTGCAGAAACTATATCCTACAACACAACACTTTTTCTTTAAAAACAACAGCAAAATAATCATTAAATGACGACTGGAATGATTGTACAAAAGACGATTCCACTGACAGAACACAGCTGTCCCGTCCTCTCAGACCCTGACTGAACTCATGTCTGCTCCTCTGCTGGAGGTTTTATTTAAAGAACAAAAGCACTTCTTATGTAACGCCGTTAAAACTATTTTGTTTTATTAGAATGATCTGAACTGAAATGGAGCTCTGATAAAACTGCTGTGAATTTGCTGAGCTTCTTGGCAGCATCTTGAGGCGACCTTGTCAAGCTGTCTCCTCAGAAGGAACTGAGGAGCGTTTGCCATCTTCAGATACTTCTTTACCATTCCTCCCTGGGCAGACGTACTGCAAACGTCAGTCAGGAGGTGGTGGTGTTTCCTCCTGTCAGTGCAGACCCTTCCCTACACTGGAGAGTCACTTCTGTTTGCACATTTCTACATAACTCAAATAAAATGTACTTGATTTCAGATCCAGACTTTTTGTCTTCATGTTCATGAGGTTCTGGTTTGAATCCAAATGTTTTTTTTTGTCCATTTTTAAGACGGAGGGTCACGGGTCGCATAAGACAATTTGACATTTATGTGTACAACGTTCTCTTGTACACAGTGAGAGTGACCGTCCTATTGGGTCAGTGGTCTGCAGTGAAGACAGCATCACATATCCAGCTGCATGCCAGAGCAAAAGACAGTTTTAGCCTGACCCATTCTCTGCATGGAACAAGTCATTCTTCTCTCAAATTAGAAAAACGATCCAAGTCCAACTCCGACCTGCGATACTGTCACAAACTGATGAATGGCCAAAATGTTAAAGGGCAGGTTTGGAGTAAAAACATTCTGTCATATGAAGGAGTTCCAAAACATCTGTACAGCATCTCAAAAAGCCAACAATTAACAAGAGAAATGATTTCTGTCCGAGCTGTTGCTGTTCATTCCCAGAATGCTTTGAGCTCAGGACGCATGTGGCAGTGAGAGCCTGTATCAGGCCTCCTGAAGGATCTGCACGGCTTTCTCGGGCAGCCTGCGTTGAGTGTTTGGAGCATGAACCAGCACTAACACGGAGCAGACACAAACGGACGCATATGGAGCCGAAGCTCCTCCCCTTCCCCCAAAGAGTTGTTCAGAAGGTTGATTATTCAGAGAAGGAACTCGGCACGCTGTGACAGACTCGTGGATCCTCTGAACCGCCCTCATCCGTGTCCCAGCTTCTGAATTCCTGCTCCATTTCTGCTCGGAGAGCAGCAGTCAGGCGTGAGCCGACCCCTGCCAGATTTCAGAGTGGACAGAGGAGCAACAATCCCAAAAGGAACCCCTCCAGTCCAATGAGAGCTGCTCCGAGTCAAGAGAGCGCATTTTGAAACTTTCTAACCCATTTCAGGCTGTTAGAGTTCCCATACTCACCGCAGGACGCAGGCTGGAGGGGTTCATGGTGAGACCCTGAGAGCTCATTTCCTGGCTGAGCTGGAGCGTCTGTACGAGCACGTGTGTGCGCTGCACTGCTGTGTACATGGAGATGACCCTAACTACAACCTCCAGCAGGCAGACAGGGGCTGAGGCGCCGGGAATGTGAGCGGCTCGGTTAATCTGCAGCCAATGAGGCTGGACTTTGTGAGGAACTGTGTGGTTGATTGATCAGCTCTGCTTGTTATTGGTTTGTGTTCACGAGTCAGAAACATCAATACACAGGCAGAGATCGCTCTGCACTCACCTCACCCCGCCTCAGGGCGGATCCAGGTGAGGTCCCATGACCTTGGCCCATCTCCAGATTGGACACTCCTTGATAAACTAGCAGATAAAATGTGGGCGGAGCCTCCTGGACCTTCCTTCACATTCCTGTAGATTTTGTTTTTACCTTGTAAACACACACAGACTCCAGTTAAGAGTTTATGTAATAGGATTAAGAGTTTGAAGCCTGACGAGACACTGTCATGTTCGCTTCACTTGAAGACAGGAAAAAATGTTGGCTGTAAATAAAACCGAAGTTCTGCTTGTCTGAGTCTGTTCAAAGACTGACATGAAATTCTAAAGCGAGGAACCAGATCAGTTTATGGCTCAGGTGGTTCTGGATCTGACAGACCTGTGGAGGTTCAGGAAAGGATTCACCAACCCTTTTATCAGCATTCCTCCTCCTGAAGAACAGGCAGGGATTTATCACGATGAAATTCTCACTTTTGGGCGGTAAAGTTAAACATTAAGGTGGGAGGGGCGCAGCAAGTGCCCTTTAACTGAGTGTTCTCAGCTGCTGAAGTGTTATGTTTGAAGGCATGCATCAGTCTAAATCAGGGAGGTCGTTGAAGTCTGCCATGGGAATATTCTCTATTTTAAAAACATTTCCAGTAGTGGTTTAATGATGATTGTGAAGTTTTGATAGTTCATGGATGGATAGTTTTAGATAGAGAGATGCTCTTCTTAGCTCCAAAAGCCACGCCCACCCTGAGGATATTTTTCTGAAGGAAGCTTCAGGTCAACAGGAAAAATGTCTTTTTAAGACATTTAGGTTTGGTTAAAAACTTCATAATGATGATTAAAACACTACTGAGAAGGTTTTTTTAACGTTTCTTTCACACCGGAGCTCCAGTGTTTATCTTCTTTGATTTACTGTCATTTTTTAACAGAATCTGCTGGAATTATCTTGTTAACGATTGAATAGTTTACAGTATGTTTAAGATTTTGTGTTTAAGCATCACCGGCGATGCTCAGGTATTAAAGGGTTAAGGAATACATGCAAACTCTAAATATATAGATCCTAGCCGGGATTTAAAGTTGTGATGCGAGAGCACTAACTTGTTAACAGTCATTAGAAGTTAAAATAACATCCTTAAAGTTGAACCAACCTTACAGCACTGTTATTATCTCCAGAAAAGTTTTTATGGTTCTGTTAATTATGTGCTTTAACTAAAAAAAACAACTTTTGTAGAAAAATGAATAAAATAATTAAATGACAAGAGGGTACATCCCAGAACGTTGTTGTCAAAGACATCATTCAGTGTGGTGTCTCCACATTATAAAATCATTTAGACCTCTAATGAATGATTTTTAAATATTATTATTATTATTAATGATTATGTTTATTATGAGAAGTAGTTGTTTAGAATACAGATTCCTGGTTGAACAAAAACAAAGGACATCAAATCGGAGTTTGTGGACAACTGGAATAAAACAAATGATTGATTGTGTTTTAATAAAAATCTTAATGTTATTGTCTTTTTCTTTTTCAGAAAAAAATGCAATAAAACATCATGTCTCCTAAAATAATTAACCTTTTTTTTTTTTTTTTTTTTTTTTTTAAGAAAAAAGCCAACATTCTCACAGAGACTTCTAAACTGATGTGCAAAAATAATCATTTACATTGTGGTTTTTATTACATGTTGTTTTAAAAGAATCCAAAATCATTCTTTTGTAAAAGATCACAGGATAAATAATTAAAGGTAAGCTTTTGGGAGGCAAAATCTATAAAAAAAAGTAAAAGATGAAAACGACACTGAACAGGGGAACTGATGATTGGACCACAGGAAGCAGGTTTAAAATTGTGTTGATTATTTTGATGAAAAACTGCAAAGTATGTGAACTGTCTTTAGAAAAGCTTAGCTGAAGACCTGCTTGATTTTAACATGTATCATACAGTATATTACATTTCATTATTAACATTAGGGGATAAAATTACATCCTAATCATCACTTTGATATTGGACACTGAAGGGCTTTGAGTCCTGCAGCTCCAGCTGAAGCATTGAGGAGATCTTCTGACAGGAATCCTTTTTATTCTTTCACTTTTTCAGTCTTAGGTCACGGCTGCAACGTTGTGCTCTTCTGTTTAACAGTAGATGAAGTTCTGTGGTCTGTCCATCCATAGATCCACATTTCTTTGAAAACAGGGTTTCTTCCTCTCAGACTTGGTGGAACTCGGGTCTTCAGGACAAACTGCCTCTTTCCAAAAAACCAGCCGAGGAACCAAAAGGCCACAGAGACCTGAGGGTCAACACAGTCAGACAGCACTGACCAAAGTAAACACAGCTTCACACTCTCACCCTGAAGTCTGCTTCTAAATATGTGAACGCAGTTGTAAAAACGCTGTTATGAAAGTCCCCTCCCTGACAACAACATGCTCGGGTGAAAGTACAGTTCCCCTCACAAAGCTATTTCCCATTTCTAAAGTCTCCCAAAGGAGTGGGAGTTTTTCTCCTGCAAACTCTCCTTCTTTGGACAGACTGGAGTTCAGGATTCCTGAAAACGCTCTCTGGCGTTGACACAGAAAAACAAAAATAAACTCAAATAAACAGACAAACATGAACCACGCTCAGCACTTCTAATCTACAACAACGGGTTTGTCTCAGAGAAACTGTACTGCAGAACTCAAAGCATCAAAGGCTGGTGGAGGAGCACCGTGACGGTAACACCAGATGATTGAAGCAGACGGAGCGCCTCGCGTGGGACTTGCAGCTGAGGAACTGCTGGTGAGTTTTGAGGCAGGACTGACCAGGACTGACCAGGACTGACCAGGACTGACCAGGACTGACCAGGACTGACCGACTCTTTATTTTTCTAGATCGTCTTCTTCTTCTTGGCCGCCTTGTCTCTTTCGGGGTGGCGGGGGCATCAGAGGCTAACACAACTACTGATGGGTGAGGGCAGGATTCACCCCGGTCAGGTCACCAGTCTGTCTCAGGGCCTCAATCACACAACCATTCACATTCACAGTTAGGGGCAATTTAGAGTCACCAATTAACCTATGAAGCATGTGAGGAAACCAGAGTCCCTGGAGAAAAGCCACACATGTAGGGGAGAACATGCAGACTCCACACAGAAAGACCCCAGTTGGTGTTTCTGATCCTCCAGCCAGGATTTGAACCAGGGCCTTCTTGCTGTGAGGTAAGAGCGCTAACCACTGCACCACTGTGCTAATGTAATATGACTTTTTTTCCTGGTGGATCATTTGTCTTCATGTTTTTGGCTGTGGACCTCGCCTCTGGCTCGTCTTGGCCGTGGACCTCGCCTCTGGCTCGTCTTGGCTGTGGACCTCGCCTCTGGCTCGTCTTGGCCGTGGACCTCGCCTCTGGCTCGTCTTGGCCGTGGACCTCGCCTCTGGCTCGTCTTGGCCGTGGACCTCGCCTCTGGCTCGTCTTCGTCGTGGACCTCGCCTCTGGCTCGTCTTGGCCGTGGACCTCGCCTCTGGCTCGTCTTGGCCGTGGACCTCGCCTCTGGCTCGTCTTGGCTGTGGACCTCGCCTCTGGCTCGTCTTCGTCGTGGACCTCGCCTCTGGCTCGTCTTCGTCGTGGACCTCGCCTCTGGCTCGTCTTGGCTGTGGACCTCGCCTCTGGCTCGTCTTGGCCGTGGACCTCGCCTCTGGCTTGTGGACCTCGCCTCTGGCTCGTCTTGGCTATGGACCTCGCCTCTGGCTCGTCTTGGCCGTGGACCTCGCCTCTGGCTCGTCTTGGCTGTGGACCTCGCCTCTGGCTCGTCTCGGCCGTGGACATCACCCCCACCTATCCCCTAGTTCTATCTTGATGAACTTTCTTCAAATACGTAGTTGTAGAGTGAGATAAGCTGTTCTTCTATAACAGTCCTGGTGAATCTGTCTGTCCTGGTAGAAGATCCCTCCCTCATGTGGACATCCCTAAGATTTCTTCTTTTTTTTCCCCAATCAGGTTTTTAGGAGTTTTTCCCTGTCGGAGAGGAGGCTCTAAGAGATAAGCAGTTTTATTTAGTCTGTTTAGTTGTTAGCTACTGTTTATATTTTATGATTGACCTTCTATTTCTGTACAATTACCAGCATGAAGCCCAATGAGAGAAATGTTTTTATGAAATTGGGATATATGAATGAAATTGAATTGCATCAGTGCTGTGTCATTATGAAACAAATAGCTGTCAATCTCCTCTCAGACAACACAGAAAACTATTAACGGAGAAGCAGATTCTGGTTATGGAGAAGCAGATTCTGGTTATGGTGAAGCAGATTCTGGTTATGGTGAAGCAGCCTTTGATCAACATTCCTGTCACTGACACGTTGAAGCAAAAACATGAGGTTGAGCTGAACTGAACAAACTGTCAGCAGCAGCAGCTCTTTTGGTGTGATGTTCTCTGGTGTCAGGCCGTGTCAGACTCGGTGCCCTCTCCCACTCGGTCAGGATTCTTGGTTGATGAGGAGCAACATTCCTCTGTGGATCTAGTAGAAGTTGTCCAGAGCTGGAGTCAGGACTCCTCTTTCTGTTGCTGACTCTCAAGAAACTGTTTTAACTCATTCACTGGCGACTGTAAATTTTTAGTTTATAACACAATGAATGTAATTCCAGAAGATTCTGAAGGAGAAAAGTGGCTTGTCGAGCTGCTTTTCTCCTTCAGAATCTACTGGAATGATCGTGTTAATGGTTAAAAAGTGACAGTAAATCACAGAACAAACACTGGAGCTCCAGTGTTAGAGGGTTAAGTTCTGACCAGAACTTTATTTTGGCTCCAATTGGTTAAACTCAAAAAGTTCAAATATTGTCTCATATCTTGGGACATTTCCCATCAGTTTCTCTTTAACATTACCTCTCACACTGTCTCTAGTTGTTTTGCTCGACTCTACGTTGAGTTTAAAGAGGTCTGATTCAGAGGAACAAACTCTCCGGCTGCCTGTGAGCTCATGGAGAAGCCATGCGGTCCCAGCACTGTGCTTTCAGAAAAAGATGTGAGATCAGGAGTTGCAAAATGTAGCTTTTATTTTAAAACACTTCCTGTCTGCTGGATTCCAGCTGTCAACATCTACATAAACCAACCATGGCTGAATGAACTCCACTTATTTAGCAGAACTATGGCGGCATCCCAAACACCTCCGAACCCTGGCCCGGCGAGCCCATGCTCCCTGACCCGGGTGGGTCTCCATCACATCAGCATGCTGTGGTTTCTAATGACTCCATCCAGACGGTCTGAGCATCCACACAGCTGCAGAATCTTCACGTTAGATCGGTTTGTGCTCTGAATAGCATTCAGGAGCTTCAGTTAAAAACTAAATATTTAGTTTTATAACTATTTATTTAGTTAAAAATAAATATCTAACTTAATAAACTAAATATATAGTTAAAAGCGAAATAACTATATATTTCTTAAGAGAAGTAAATATTTAGTAAAAAAATATCTGGTAAAAAAGTATTTAAGTTGAAAACTAAATATATAAAATAAAAAACTAAACATGCACATTTCGTAATATAACTAAATATTTAGTTTAAAAAAATAGTCAAATAAACTAAATATATGGTTAAAAAATAAGTTTGTACTTTAAAACTAAATATTTTGATTCAAAGTAAATATTTAGCTGCAAAACTTGCATGTTTAGTTTGGAAAATAAAAATTTAGTTCAGATCTAAATAATTAGTGAGCAAACTAAATATTTATTTTCATTGAAATAAATATTTAGTGTTTAAGCTAAATTTTGAATTTCTAAATAAATATTTAGCCTAAAAATACATATTTAAATAGTAAATGTAATATATATAAATAGATTAATTTCAGAAGTGAAAATACGCGTCTGAAAAATGAGACCTGTTCTTTTTCTCCTAAAACATGCTAAATATCCAAACATATTGATGTTAACATTTACTTTGCATATTAACAAATGGCCCCTCATATTTCTATAGCTATAATTAAAAAAAAATGGTCTCATTAATGGACCCTGACTCCACCTGCAGGCTTTGCCTCACAGAGGCAGAACATTTTTTAGATGTGATCAGAAGATTTAATGGGTTTAAAGGAGGAAGGATTGAAATGTGCTTCAAAGGAAATCCTCAAGGATCAGTGAAGGTTTGAAATGAAAAGGAATGGAATCTTTTTGTGATGTCATGTCCTTAGATCAAACAGCAAGAAGAGGAAGTCTAAAATCAGCTTTTTGCTTCTTGATAACGTGACACTGTTCAGGTCAGTGCAGAGCTTTGATGAACAGGTGGATGATCTGGTGTGTCTGCATTCTGCAGGACATCAAGCTGAATCTGAACTCCTGATCTGCTCAGGTGTTGGTGGTGTTGCTGTTCAGATCTCAGTATCTGGAAAATGTCTTAATCTCAGCAGACCGGCTCCAGTTAACCCGAGATTTTCACCTGAGCAAAAGGATTGAGATGATTTTCAATAAGTTGCATTCTTCAGAGTGTTGTAGGTCCCTGAACAAAGTATCACATGTCCCAGGAATGGCTGGACCAAAGGTCAAGTCTCCAGTGATGTTATTGAACTTCTGGTTCTGAAATTCCCACATTTTTCAGTAATTTTCAAGCATGTTTCAAGCATGTTCTCACAAGCACAAACAGAGCAGCAGACATGAAGCCTTCTGGAACGTCCTCTGTCGACCAGGATTAGAGCAGGGGTCTGCAACCATTTGTTAACAGAACTAAACCCAGCAGGAGCCCAGAGGCTCACTTCACCTCATCCTTTAGAAAAAGAAAACATGGATTTGTATTAATGTCAATGCTGCCATTATGAAAAACAAAATTCACTTCTTTAGCATGAATAAAACATAAATAGAAAGAGAAAATGCCCTTTTTTTTTCCAAATATGAAAGAGTTTATAATTTTTGACAGAGGTTCACATGATTTCCTTTTAAAATAAAAGACACCATGTGTCACATGGAATCAGCTCAATACTGCCAATTTAGCAGGTATTGTAATGACGGCAGCCATTTAAATAAAAGTTGTTTTTTGTTTTTATTGTTTGTTTTTTTTTAAACAAAATGTTGGTAGATCTCTGCCAAACATACATGAATCTAACTCTAAATGAATTAGTTGTGACTAACTGTATTTAGATCCGTAAAGCCAACTTTTAATCCCGTTTACATTCCTCCTGGTTGTGCTTTCTGACTTCTAATTGATTTTCCGTGGTCCAGAGCGCACAAAAAATGATGTCTAAAAGGTTTTAGCTGAGTATCGTTAGCTTTAAAAACACAACTTTATTTTTCTGTAACCAGACAAATAGAGACAAACATGCATCAGAGGCTGCAGGTCGCAGATCCCTGATTTAGAGAAACCCAGATGGGTGTAAAGACCCGCCCCCCGCAACACAATAAATAAAGACACACAAAAAAATAAAATAGGATGAAAATAAGCAAAAGAGAAAAGTCATTCAAAAACAGACTCAGAACCAGTCATAGTCCAGAAGACCTTCATGAACTAAAAAACAAAAAGAAAAGTCTGCAGGAAATCTTTTCTTTGTTTCCCAGAGACAGAAACAGCAATATATATAATATATATATATATATATATATTATATTAATATATATATATATAATATATATATATATATATATATATATATATATATATTTACTATTTATCAAAAATGTTTCCTTTTAACATCTGTTTTAATTGAGATACATATATTCTCATATAAAATCCTACCAAAAGGGTAAAGTATGTCTGATCTGTTCAGAAAAACATCTGTTTCGCTTGGTGGACCAACATGAAAGAGTCTTTCAAACACAAACTTCTGAGGTTTACTTTACAGGCAGGGGACACAGAATCAAAGAGTCATGTTCAGGTCCAAACGGGAGAACCGCTGATACACCAGGACGCCTTTTAAACCCACTTTACTGGCCCCACCGGAAACATCTGATCCAGTTTGATAGAAGTGCTCAGAGGTTCTCCTGCCTTTATGAAACTTTTACTGTTTCTGTCTGCACAAACACAACAGTCCAACCTGTTTGTCTGCAGCTAATGGTGCAGAGAGAAAGCAACATGCCACCTCTGCTGTGTTTGCTCTCAGCTCCTCCCTGTTCAGCCAGAGCAGAGCCGAACCAGTTCCTCTGAGTTCAACCATTACTCCAGTTGAAGATCAGCTGTCTGGGTCATTTCTCAGACAGGACCAAACATCTGGCCTCTCTGGAGGCATGGACACGTTTCTGGAGTCAGGTGGAGCACCAAAAGACTGCATCAAATGTAAACCCACCAGAACAGCAATTCATGGTGTTTTCTTAGGCATAAAGATACTGCTGCAGGTTATTTGAGGGTTTGGCACAATGTTGTTCTCATCACCACCCAGAATGAACACACACACACACACACACACACACGGCTGTGCAGGGCGAGGTTTCTAACCTGCTCACAACGATTTCTGCCCAAAGGCTCGCCTTAAAGAAACCATTATAATGATGTGAGCTGTCATTAGTCAGACAGGCAGATAAACAGACAGAAACCAGACCAACAAGCAAACAGGTTCAGACTGAAGCTCAGCAAAAACATGCAACCCAAAATGAGAGGCGGTGCAAAGCGTAATTCAGATGGCCTAAAATGAAATGAATTCTTGGAAGTTGGATGAGTGGATGCATGGAGGTAAACAGACAGAGGTGGGAGGAATCAGGACGATGACGGGGATTCTGTTAGATGTATGGTGTTCAGGAGGCTCTGAGCCACATGGGGCTCTTTTACTCGTCCATTGTGGCTCTCTCAGTAAGGAAAAAATATTTCATTTAGTTTTTAAAAACAACTAAGGTTTAAAAACAGTAAACTGACCCAAACATATTCACAAACAGTTGACAGCATGCATCACAAGTCAATCTAAACATTTTACAGATATTTGTGCACTGTGTATTACAGAAAATTCAATTGGAGGTCACAACCAGAATAGGGTGCACTAGATTATGGGTCAGATTTTCTTTTTCTGAACAAATCTGAGGGTTTGAAATGCACCCTATGGTGCAAAAAACACAGTAAGGGTCACTTTATTAGCTCTGATGTCATTTTTCTAAGTTAGATTTTAAAAAATTCTGGCTGAGAAGTGACACAAAATATAAGGAAAAAAAACCTCTCAGGACTGCAGGTGACATCACATGACCTGTTACTATATTTGCTGCAATGAGATAATCCTTTGTGGTCCAGGATGCATTTTATTTAGAAAAAAAGTCACACAATCCTCTGTCAAAAGTTAGAAAGTATTTCCTCATTTGATGAATGACTATTTATCTTTAAATAACTTAATTATAGCAATAACATAGAAACAAATCAGTGACTTAGATATTTTTTTTAAGCGTGAAACAAGATTTTGTGGCTCCTGCTAGTTTGTGGTCAGTAGGAAATCGAGCCAAATGGTTCCTCAAGTCTTGAGGTTGCAGACCTGTGAGCTTTCACTCTGTCAGACTAAACACCACATCGGCTTCTCCATGAAAGCTTTCCCATTCAGGAAAACAGACAAAGGACCAAATGAGAAATGCTTACAGAGCTGGAGAGTCGGTGTTGATTTGGAGAAAAAAAAAGCACCATTCTGACAGTGTAGCATGGAGGTGGCAGTATCAGGGTGTGGGCTGATAGAGTGGAGGTTTCAATTTCAGTCTATCAGACAGAAAGTTTAACTTTCAACATCAGACAGCCAAGCATTACCCAAAAGAGAGCAAACCTGAAGGTGTTGAGGGATCCACTGTGGTCAGGACAGTCATCTACAGCTCAGCATGAGGAACCAGCTGGATCTCCGAAAGGCGCCAGCAGCTCCAGCTCCCATCCAAACACACAGATTGAGAAGGAAATCTAAATATAAGACTCTCCCTAGAGTCTTTTACTGTTTCCTTTCTCTGTATTTGATCACAGATTTCTCTCAGCAGAACAAAAGTCTCTTCTGGAAATCTATTCTGGTTCTGATTCTGAAGACCTGAGCTCTCCTCTGTCACTTCAGTCAGAAGAACAGATCAAACTTCAAGCATCAAAGAACGGCTTCTTATCTCATCATCATGTAAACATCAGAGCATGAGTGAAGCATGACATTCATAACTGTCAGCTCACCTACTGTAAATGATGATTTCAGAGTAACTGTCCTTAATTTATTCATCCTTCTTTAGAAAAATAATATGGCTAAAAGAAGTCAAAATAAATGTTTCCTTGGAGTAAAAACTGGAAATCAACTTAATTCGGCCACAGCCTAAAAAGTTTGATGGCTTTTCAAGTCTAACTTTCAGGCAGTAGCCCCTCCAACAAGGCTTAATGAGTAATAAGCACCAGGTGACCACAGTCTTGGAGTCACGCCAGCTTTCCCAGATGCCAAATTGAAGCCTAGAGGTAATGCATAATGCAAAACAACACTCATTAAAACTTGAAGGAAAAAAACACCAGAAGCTATAAAATGCACAAAAACACGAGCTGAGATTCATTCCAGGAGAAGCTGCTTCTAAATGAAGCGGACGAATAATTAGACTCTCAGGAGTCCATTAGCAGAAGAAATTACAGCATGCAGAAAACACGGGGCAAACCTTCAAGCCCACAGCACCCTCTCACCACAGAACGGGAGGAAGGCAGGAGAATGAATCTTTTGATTTGTGTGAAGACTGAATTTCTGGGCTTTAATTGTGCTGATGGAAACATCAATACCTGCACACAGTCATCACTGTTCAGGAGATATGCTGAAAGCAGCTTGTTGCATTTTTCAGGGGAACAGCCCAATTTACAGCTGGGAGGGGCTGAATGAAGGGGCTACAGGCGTTATTGTCAACCTGGGGGGGGGGTCTCTTTATGCATCAGGAACCTAAAAACATTTCACTAAAAACATATTTTTAGGTTTCCTAAAGAAACAGTTAAACTATTTTTTTCTAAAACGGGCTGGTACTATTTCATAATCCTTGTGTAAATGAACAATTGAAGAACTGATTCAAGTATGTGAACCGCACATCCTGCAGACTGGAGTGTCTCAGGTTTTGCATGCGAGGAGCTGGATTTTCCAGTAATTCTTTCAATTGATCTTCAACTGTAGTTCTCAGGGTTTTTTCAAAGGGAGTTTTGGATTTTCCTCAACATGTTACAGTTCCTCAAGTATCTAAAGTCTTTGGCCTCTTCATTGTTGGTGCAAAATAACCGTTTGTTTAGTAAAACAGGTTATTTTTGGTGAAATCTGCCCCCCCTTTTGAAACTGGTTTCCTGCTGTGTGTGCACCAAACATCAGCACATTCCTGGAATCAGGCCGGGATGATTCTCAGGTTGGTGTCAGGTGGACCAACAGCACAGACACAGTGAAACTGAAGTGGTAAGCAGTGTGTCATGATGAGGATGGAACTCACAATGTTAGTCTGTTCAGTTCAAATGTTTGGTCGCTTTTCAAAGGATTTATACTGTCAGACCAGTGGACAGATGAATGTCTCTGGCAGAGATTGGAACTCAGGTCCAGAGAAAAATATCAATAAATCAACAAATAAATAAACTAAACACATAGAAACATATAGAATATTTTGCGGCTAATATGTAGCAATGTCAGATATTTTTTTTCGTACGTGTTGCTAACAAGCCAACATGTTTTTATCCTCCCTTCTCTCTATCTAAACCCCTCAAATCTCTGTTAAACAGAACAGAATATTGTTTTCTTTCTACATCTCAGTTCATTTTTCTCATCTCTCTGATTCTTTCAGATCAATTATGCTGCTGTGTTCTTTCAAACAGAACAAGCTGTTCTGTGTCCTGATTGGTTGAGACCTTCTCAATCATCTCCTCTGGAAGATTGACAAAAAAGTTCAAAAGCATCTGGTACCAAATGTAGAAAAAAACTTAGAAAATGAAAAAAGAAGAAGAGGAGAAACGAGAAAAATATAAATGTAACCTCTCATAACTTTAGAAGCCTTTGTGGCCCACGCGGTGACGAGTTTGCCCACCCCTGGGTTAACCTATGGTGTAGTTCAGACAGACAGGAGCACCAAACTCCTCCATGTTCCTCCGCGGTCTTCCGCGGCCGACTTGTGCAGTCAGTGATTGTTAGGCCATCTGGTCTGATTTTTGTGCGAGCTTCGAGCAATCTGTGTCAATCCTGGCAGGAAGTTACGGCAAAACACACAAAAAAATCCCTTAAATGTTCAAAATATAAGCAATTTTTCCCAATACAATACCTAAAGGGGGGGCCAAAACACCTCTAAATAGCCACGGCGGAGCAGAAGCGCCTGTCCACCATCGTGGAAAAATATGTGTCTGGTGTGAGTTGGAGGTGAAGTTAAGAGCGCGCACTCTGCTGTACAGCTCTCTGCAGCGGTTCTGCATGCGGTGTGAACCTCTGTGCAGCTCTGTGCGCCTCATATGTGACAGAAGTTTAAGACCAGAGCATTGATTGACAGTCCAGCTTGTAAACCTGTAAATGGGTTTCACTGATAAGCTTTCACTGGTGCCACAAATCCAAATGTTACCTGCTCAGAATTTCCCAAAAAGCCTCTGAATTGACAGAATAATCCAAAAAAGCTCTGAAAGCAGCAGAAAAAATAGAATGCTTTTCTTTCAATCCATGATTATTGTAACTGTAGTCACAATAAAATCTATTTTATTATAAATCAAACATGACAAAACATGTTTTTTGTGTAATAATTTATGATTTACCATCAGATGCGAGTTTGAGTCAACCAGCATCTCTGACATTTGAACCCAAATCAGTTTGTCATTTTGGTTGATGCAGACGGTCCTCCATCCTCAGAACTTCTCTGTCTGTTATTCAGATTCTTTAAGAGAGTTTAAGGATTTCTCTAGAACAAGTTTTATTATTTAAGCAAACCTGATTCAAAGTAACAACTTGAGGAAACAGTAAAGCTGTGACACTGAAGGACCAACACCAGTTACTGTCAAACAAGAGGCAGAACTGAAAACCTAAAACTAACACAACTGGATCAACAAAGACAAACTAAAGACCCACAAATGTCTGAGTTTAGAAAAAAATAAGCCTCAACATGACAGATGAGTCAAATCTGTCTGTTCAGCTCAACCAACATGACAAAAGTCAGGATGCATGACATCAAATCACAGCGTGAAATCACACAAAGGAGCGTTTCCTCCTCGCTGTTCATTAGCAGAGATAATTACAGGTCTCCTTCCCGTCTCTGGTGATCCAAACAGCAGCAGGAGGTAGATGCTGGGCTGAATCAAGAAAAGATCACGCCCTCATTCCTAAAATTCCTGACCATTCTTCTTCTTCACACTCTCCCATCATGTTCTGTACTGCACCTCTAAGCATTTTAGGAGCTAAAGACCCACAATCTGGACACACAAATGAACCAGAACATTCTCCTGATCCAGAACATCAGTTCTGTTCCATGCTGGGTCTGATGGGGAGTGCAGCAGGGCTTGTGTGGGAAAATCCAAGTCAAGAATTCCTCTGTGTTAATGACTGAAAGGAGTCAGATGCCATGTTGGGGTGTTTCCCATACTTTACCAGAGGACTGAAAGTTCTCAGATGGAGATGAACACAATGGTTGGATATTCTCAAGCCCAGAGGGTGAAGTCAGAAGACATTTGCTGACATTTTACATGAAAACCATTTCTGTATTTCCTTTAAGTTATGTAACAGGGGGGTCTGTGTCCTCATCAGCACATGAGAGAGAACTATTCCAGACCCTGATGAGCTGAACTCAGCAGATCAAATGGTTTTTAGTCGCATGCCTGCATGTTTGTCTGGGTCAGGCTGCATGTGCAGAAAGGAGGTGGCAGCAGACAAACCACTCCTAACACAAGAGGAATTCCACAGCAGACACGTCTGTCTGGATTTTTACATTTGAGAGTCGAGGCATCTCTCTGATCCTGCTTTAAGAGAAAAAATCCAGACTCATGTTCAATTCACCTGACAGTTCAGTCAGGAACACTGATGACAAACTGAATAAAATCCAGGAGCCCTCACACGTGGTCTGAAGATTAGATCTATCTATCTATCTATCTATCTATCTATCTATCTATCTATCTATCTATCTATCTATCTATCTATCTATCTATCTATCTATCTATCTATCTATCTATCTATCTATCTATCTATCTATCTATCTATCTATCTATCTATCTATCTATCCGTCCGTCTGTGTTCACGGTTCTGGGGGGGTGGGGGGTCAGTGTGGTGGGAAGCATTGAGTTTCTCACAAATCTCTATTTTTGGACTCATTTCTATGAAACAGGCTAAAGGCATGAGCCAGGATGATGGGGGGTTGGGGTGTGTGTGTGTGTGTGGGGGCAGGTGTGGGGGGGGGTGTTAAGGGCGTGTGCTCCACTATAATATGTGAGGCGGTCCTGATGTGTTCTGGCTGATCTGGTTGGTTAACTCCCCATGAAGACGTGAAGGTAAAGAATGCGCTCCATGAAAGCTCAACACAAACAGAGAGACGGAGGCGGAGCTTAAGTGTTTACATCTGCAGGTAAACAAATAAACACCCTTTTTAATCTCCAAAAAGTTAATGCTACAGGAAGAGAAATGCAAAAGAGTGGATTGGAAGGAAGGAAGGAGAGAAGATGAAGAAGCAGATGGAAGGTTCAGATAACTGGATTGGTGACAGGAAGTCATCACTGAGATCCAGAATGAGGAGAGCGCAGCAGAAAACAGCCGTCATGGGTTTTGGAAGCAAAATGAAGATTTCTGTAGCATTGGTGTCTGTCTCATCAACATGTTGAGTCGTGTTCTTCTGTTTTTGTTCTGAGATGCTTTCCTCTAACTCTCCATCTTAACAATTTATCTGTGAGAAGTGAAGCGGACTCCAGGGAATCTGCTGAATCCCATTCACAGTCACAGGGTTGTTGGACACAACCCAGCAGCTGTTGGGCAAAGGTGGGGTCCACCCTGGACAGGCCAGGAGTTTGTCCCAAGCCTGTCACATCTGGGGGATACCTCCAATGAACCCATGAAGCATGTTGTTGGACTGAGGGAGGAAGACGAAGTTCCTGGAGAAACCTCACACATCCACTAGAGAACATGCAAACTCCAGACAGAACGGACCCAGCCGGGATCCGAAACAGGACATTCCTGCTGAGAGCTGAGGGTTGGAGCTTCTACATCATACATACGTCTGTCAGATTTCTAATTACACCAACAGCAGATCCTTAACAGTATACTGAAACAAGTCCTTCTTTGAAGATACATTTGAAACGTGTTGAGTTTTCACTTTTACGATATATAAAAACATTCTATATGTGAAGTTTTTATGTAATCCAAGTCAACAATTAGAGTATTGAATATCTACAAATACGTCGTTCCATCTGAGTGCAGATTTAAGATTCAGTTCAAATGAGTGGGTGTGACTGCGGTGGACACAGCAGGTCAGAGAGTTTTGATCCACAAAGTTCCTTCGTTCATCTCTTTTCTTCACTTTTTCTAATCTGCTGGAGCGGTCAACAACCACACACACACCTTCACACACCTTCACGCACACACACACACACCTTCACCCACACCTTCACACACACCTTCACACACCTTCACACACCTTCACACCCTCTTACAGTAAACACAGACTCCAGCTGTCCACATCAGACTAAGTTTGCTTCACACACTGAAACATTTAGCAAAGAAAACTAAGAATGTTTTTAACCTTCTGATGTCTGGACTGGACTGAGTGAAGGAGCAGCTGCAGTGCTGCTGCTCTGAATGAGTGATTACAGGACACACTAACCTGAGTTCATTGACTGATTGCTCAAGAGTGATTACCACAGTACAGTCAGTCCATAAAAGTCCTTCTTGTTTCAGACTTTAACGTCCTGCTCTTCAGTGAAACTGAAGTGAGAGTCTCCTGCACCTCTCCATACGCTTTTTACATGAAAACATAATCACTCTTTCAGCAATCTTTGTCTCAAAACGTTCAGCTCGATCAGGACTTTAATATTTGTATTTTTGGTATTTATAAACTTCTTCAAAATGAATGAGAAATTGATCAAATCTTTCAGAAACTTAAAACTGAACCTGATATTTTCAGCTAAAAACGCTCTTCCCACTTTAAAATATTCAGTAAATATTGTTTTTTAGGGTAATTTTGCGTTTAGCTTTTATTTGAGCAACATGCTAGCTACATTTGACTAATTCAGACATTTTTCCAGTTTTTTAGGCTAATTTGGAATTTAGCTAAAATATCAGCAAGCTTTCAGCTTCACATGTTTTAGCATTCATCAGCCACATGCAGCCGACAGCATTCACATCAGTATTGCAGGTAATGCCATGTATCTACAGATCAGCCCCAGATCTTCAGCACATCATGCTGATGACATTTTGTTCTGTTACTGTTGCAAAGGCAGATACGGTTTGATAATTGTCACCTAATAAGCGTGTGTGTGAGTGAGGTGATAGCTTTGCTCAGCTGATCCAGAGATAAGCCTCTCCCTGCTCTGCTGCAGAGCATGGGCGGTCAGACCTGCTCTCTGACTGCAGCTCCCGGCATGCGTTGCAGGAATCAGTCAGTTCTGAATCTATGGACATTTTAGTAAAAGTTCACCAGGCTCCACGTCACCTGACTTCACTTTAATGATAGATCTCTGCGCTGCAGATTCAGAAAAAGATACAATCTAATTCATGTGAATCCAAACTGAACTGAGAGTCAACATCTGCAGAGATGATTCAACTGAAGCATCATAAACACTCATTATTGACAGCTCTTCATTAGTGAGCTTCACTCTAATGATGAGTGATGATTCTGATCGATGAAGTCATAATCCTGATGAGATCAGATTATCAGACGGCTCTTCAATGTATAAATGACATTAAAGGTGCCTGATGATCTCCTGACGCGTCCGCAGCTCATGTTCTCCTCCAGCCGTTTGATCAGATTTCACTGAACTTTAAACTTCCGGTGGACTCTTATCTGCCTCAAGAGCACTTCTGTCAGTAATCCACACGCTTTAAAGGACATCTTTCAGATCCTCCACACACACCCAAACCGAGCCCACCGGACCCCAGGGACCAGCGCAGACTCGTAGCCCCGCGCGCTCGCATCAGGACCCCCGCCCCTCAGCTCTTACCTGTTCGCGCTCCCCTCCGCGGCGCTCCGCTGCTGACTGACAGACCGCAGACTCACAATGATAGGAGTTCACCTTGTGGGTGGGGCCGACACACCTGCCGCACACCGGGCCGTGCGTAACACGCACGCAGGAGCGCTGTGACTCCGCGCAGGAAGGAGCAGTGCGTTGTGAAAGCCATAGAAAAGTCACATTCTTTGTTGGAATTCTTGGAGGAAACATTCAAAGGGAACGCCAGCTCCCTCTGCCCTTTTATGGCGAACTCCTATTTGTTTATTGAGGGAGAACTTCAGGAATCTTCTGCCCCGCATGCAGCTCTCTGCAGCATTTGCCCTGCACTCATCCGTCACAGAGGTCAGATCCTGATCATCAGGCCTCTTCATCCACAATCCATGAATCTTAGGAGAAAAAGGTTCAGAAACACCAAAATACCTGAAAGCCGGCGTTTGGATGGCCAGGTGACTTGCAGAGCAGGATCTGTGTTTAAAGTATCAACCTGGTTGCTGTGGTAACCACACCTAAACATGCAGTGAGCTTGTTAAAGTTAAACCTGCCGCCGCGTCCATCAGTTCAAATCAGCCAAACATCAGCAAAGCTCACTGGTTTTACTTAAAAGATGCACTCAGATTATCACTTTGATTGTTTCCTGAGTTATCTTATTATTGAAGATTCAAAAGAGTAATCTGAGATCCTGAGAAGAGACAGACACGTGTCTGTGATCTCATGACAAGAAGAGCTCTGACTCTGCAGGCGTGTTTAAGAAGAGAGTACATGTTTCAGAGAAAACAGGAAGTCTGACTCTTATCCCAACACACACACACAAATACACACACACACGCACACACACACACGAGAAGGCACACATGCAGGCAATCTACACACGTGCACACAAATGCATTTATGCATGCAGGCATACACACAAAAATGTGCATGCAAGCACACAAACATATGTGCACACACAGAGGCACACGCATGCATGAACTCTGACATGCATGCATGTTTACAGCATGCTCATAATAATGCATACACACACACTTTATATCACACGAGTCAAAGTCAAGGCTGGGGCCGGATCCGGCCCTCCAGTGGCCCGATGTTATCTTGCACACATTTTTAACTTGTATACATTTTGACAAAACATATTTTTATGGAGAGTAAAATCTTGAAAGTTATTTGAGGTTTAAGTGGATTTATTCTGATTTACGTTGTTTTTATTCACAGTAATGTTAAGAAATTAGGTTTTTAAAGTCATATAAATGTAGTTTTCGTGTGTTCAGCCCGCGGTCTAAAGTCTGCTTTGGATTTTGGCCTCCTGTGCAGTAGCGTTTGACCCCCCTGCTTTAAGAGGATCTTTTGACAGATGTAGGATTCAGGATTCTCCATGCTCAGCTCTCTGCATGTAAACACGTCAGACTGGAACCTTCAGCGATGCGGTTGTTTTGCTCCTGTGAACTGGATCTCCGTGTGTTCTGGAGCTGCTGGTTGCTATAGCCTTCAAACTGCCGCTGTGTTTTGGGAAACACTGAGACCGCGCCTCACATTCCTCTGAGAACACGCCCTTCAGCAGGTTATACTCTGGACTTTCACACATTCAAACAGGCATTAAAAAGCAGTGAGTAATGCTGCGTTCAGAGCGTCTCTTCCTGTAACAGCCATTTGTTTTGGCAACGTGTTTGTGGAAGTATTGTGAGAATAAAGATTTGGTTCAAGCTGCTCATAGATTCAGTTCATAGAGATTGATGAAGGGAACCTTTGACTCAGATGTTTCCAAATATCCTTCAGGTTCAGAGATCAAGCTTTAGTTTACAGCAAAGAGCTGCAGCAGAATTCTGCCTATTTTAGACCATTTCCATGCTGGTTTAGTCTGTCTGAATGAACACATGAACATTCCAAACTGCTGTAAGTACACCATCTGAGTTCTGAAGACACCGTTTGGTTCAAAGCTCATTTCTGCTTTACAGAGAATTCGGTTTTCAAACTTTTACGGCACAAAACCCCAAAACAACATTGGGGTTCAGACAATAATATTTGCCTTCTCTCTGTCAGGTTAAATGCTGGGGGAAGTTCCTGGTTTGATTCCTGGAGAAGGGTCTGCTGGGGGGGAGCAGGTTGTTTCTTCAGTGTGTGTTTGTTTGAAAAATGCCTCAACCAGAAGACTTAAGTCATCAACGATGACGGGAGAAGTTTTGTGAAGGTAGAAAGACAAGATAAGAGCTGCAGCTCAAACAGACCTAGAACTGAATGGAAGAAGTTTTACTCTCCATTTGTGCGACAGTGTTGATAAAAGGTCATTTTGGTCCCTCCCACGATTATATTTAGAGGGACAGCTTAAAAAAATCAATTAGCTTATGAAGGATGACCTCAGATTGAGGGAGGAAACCAGAGATAACCCACGATTCCATGAGGAAAACATCCAAACTCCACGCAGAAAGAACCCAGCTGGGATTTTAGTCAATGTAAGAGCGCTAACCACTCCACCAAAACTACACCAAAACTGCAAAACTACCATCAAATCAGGTAATACTTTAACTCAGGGGTCTCAAACTGCCAGCCCGCGGGACATTTACAGCCTCCAAGTCCATATTTTGTGGCCCCCGCCTCAACGTGAACATTCAATGTCTACTAAGCAAAATCTTCTGCATGTCCACAGTTTGATGGAAGCTTTGAATTTGCTTTGATGTTTCAGCTTCATGTTAAAACTTCACATTTGCTGTTGTCGTTGGATCTGGTCATCAGAAAAGTCCAGTTACTAAAATAACTAGCATTACTAGAAACATTACTAGCGTTGTTAGCTTCAGAGGACACGCAGAGGATTTTGTTTAGTAGTGCATAGACATGAAGAAATGTTCAATAAAGTTGTTCAGTAGACATAGACAATAGATCAAAGATAGACAGTGCAGCAAAAACATATTTTTGTCACAAATGGAACCCCGTAGAGCCCGGCCTCAGCCAGACTCCGCCTTCAGTGGAACTGAGGTCAATTCAGTTTGAGAATGCTAAATTAAAGTATACTACTCATAGTTTTCCTACACATTCTGTTTAACTGTTTTTTCCCCTTTTGTCAGCCTGATGTTTCATAGCTATGAATACTTTGACATGTTTTCATTTCTTCACTGCTGCACAGTCCAAGCCTTTGTCCCGTGGATCTGTGAGGTGGTTCCGTACGGTTGGTGCAGGGTTTTGGTCGTCTGGGCTCATGGAGAGTCGTCGAGACAACAGACTGGATCTTTAAGGAAGCACGAGTGTATCTCGAAGTTTCCTTGTGGCTCTCCAGAGTACTGAACGCACTACATCTCCCAGCAACCCCAGCACACTGTTCCTGGATGCTGCTCAGCTGACTCTCATTTGTCAATCACCCACATGACACTTAAGCACTGCTCAGAGCCTGACTCAGTGTGAAGTATTGTTGGGGCCTCTCTGCCTGCATTACTGAGAGTTTCATCCACATCTGATCTTCTGTTTGTCTATGACTCTATTGCTTGCAGCCTGCCCTGACCCTGGACCCTGCCCTGACCCTGGACCCTGGACCCTGCCCTGACCCTGGACCCTGCCCTGACCCTGGACCCTGACCTCTGAAGTGTCTGCTCTGAGGCTCTCGTGCTTGTTGTTGACCTCTGCCTGCCTGACCTGGATTTAGATTTGTGGACTCTTAGCTGTGCTGAGAAACCTTCTGTAACTGGAACCAGCTGTCTGCCTGTTCTGTGACAAACATGGTGGTTTTTAGGAGTTTGTCCTTTCTGGGAAGAAGGGTCTAGGGGAGGAATTACCAGTTTTATTTAGTCTGTTTAGTTTAGCAATTACCTATTGTTTGTATTTCATGACTGACCTTTAGCTTCTGTAATATTACCAGCATGATGCCCTTTTTTTAAGTAATACTGGGCTATATAAATAACATTGAATAGAATGAATTGACCCCTTTTGCAGTGCGCACACATGTGTCTCACCTACGTCCTCCTTACATGTTAAGTGTTCACTACAACCTGTGAGCTGAATTTCAACAACTTTGTCGGTTGCTCGGCGGCAGGAGCGTCAAGGCGGGGAGCAGTAAATTTGGCAGCCGTCAAAGGAGCGGTGGCAGACGGGAATTGACGCGCCGGCCGAGTCCGATGTGAATGCAGCATAAGGAACAGTAAATAAAGTCTTGCATTCATGCTTACAGTTTCTCTCAACTGTTTTCCTCTGCGTTTTATGAATCCTTATTTAATACTTGATCTGCAGGGGTTTCAAGGGGATGGATGCAGATCATTCCTCTGGATCTTTACTGAAAGATACTTGAAAAGGTTGGAACAGAAATAAAATATTCATAACTGTTGTTAATATTTGGGCTGAGGTTTGGCTGCAGTGGTCTTTCTCCCAGAAATGCTAGCCTGTCATTTTTGTGTCTACTTTTGTTCCAGAACTTGTGACCTTCTGGGGTTTCTTTGTTGCACTTGGAAATGTAAATTAACCTCAGAACACTATGATAACTTCTTAGGATAAAACAGCAATTCTGGGGAAGTTTATCTGAGAACATTATATAGAATTTTCACAGTGAGACTCAGCATCTAAGGTAAAGGTGAGCAGGTGAGATAAAGCTGTGGCTCTGCTGGAAGATCCTCTGGAACCTGCTTCAGGTCAGCTAAACAGCTGCAGAACTCCTAAACTCCAACCATCAAGACCAGTGAGGATCTCTGTCCTATCATCAGGTTTAATGGACTCATTGAGTGTTGAGGAAAGTGACTGGAGGCTTGAAACCATCGGGTTTCCCTTCACCTTCACTCCTCACACGTTCTTCCTCGATCAGCAGAGTACACAGAGTTTCATGTCAGCTGGTTTTTCTGGGTGTGTTCTGAGAGACAGGCTGTGGAGGGGTGCGTCTCAGTGAGGTAACCTTTACTCACAATGCTGCAATCATTGATGAGACATTTATGTGACATGTGCTGTCAGATATGCAGCTCAGCTGTGACTCAGTGTGATCCTCAAATCCTCGTCTCAGCGTTTTGTTTCAAAACTCTTGACTTTCCGATTGCGTTGTGTTATTTACTAAAATGTGACTGCTTTCAGAAAATCTAAGAGTTATCCTGTTTATCTTACATGGTGATCCTTCACGCACACTGCAGGACTAAAATGACCTTTTAAGACATCCACATTTCATCTTTACCTTTCTATGATCGTCCAGACAAAAGCTAACATTTATTACAACTCCAGTTTAATAACAAGACAGAGCTTAATGTTTCTGGTTGACCAAAAAATTTGTTTTTGTTTCAAATGGGTTAAATTCTGCAGAGTTCAGCATAAATTTTATTTTTACCTCAACATATCTCAGATTCAATCAAAGCTTGATATCTACACAATGCAAAGTGGAGCTTTATAGTTAAGACAACTTTAAGGATCAGAGATTGTAACCGGAGCTCAACTCAAGTATTTAATCACTTTTGTTTTTCACTGATAATCAGTCAGTCTGTGTTTCTGAAGCCATTTTTAAAAAGCACAAAGCGTTTCTCTTCAGGGCTGCACAGTGGTGTAGCGGCTATCACTCTCAGTGCGGACAGCCGTGGCTCAAATCCCAGCATGAAGATCTGTGTTTTTTCTCTGGGCATCGCCCATCCAACAAGGCCGAGCGGGCCTCGTGGTTTCAAAGTGGGCCGAAAATGTGGCCCGAATGGGTTTGTGAGTAAGGTACCTGTAATCCTACTCAAGTATGGTTTTCTGGTCTTTATAACTCTGCAATGTGTTTGACTTGAAGGAGCTGCTTTACACTTGACTGAAAAAGGCCACAGTTACAATTTCTACACTATTTTCACGAAGGTCCATTCACATATATTGTCTACTGTCAAACACTCAAAAGTACTAGATTTGAATCTTTTTTCAATTATATGTAATTAATTAATTAATCATAGAATTAATTGTATATATATATATTGTGATGGCAGCATACTCTGCCACACCCACAACAAAAGTTCAGTAACCACAGTACACTGCACACTTAATTTTATTTCCCATATTTGATACATTTATTATTTCAAACTTATTTTGCAAATAATCACAAACATTTCTTTGAGATAAAATATGTATTTATTTAGGTTTATTTGTAGAACACATATTTTGATTTCCTTATTTGGTTTGTTTAACTAATTTCACCTGTCTTTGAGTTGCCAGTTCTGTGTATGCTGGTTGCTGCAGGTGTGGCTGGGGATCTGTTTCCTGGAGCTGGAGGGCCAAAGGAGGAAAATGCAGCCACCACAGCCTTTATGCTGCACCTGGGCAATTGGCAGGCGCCACCTCCAGAAGTCTCCAGGGGGGAAACATGGACTGATTTAATCCTCATTTACTTTGTTTCTCTAAGTTGCTGTTAATTTGTTAATACTTTTTGAGTACTTTTCTTTTGCTTGCTTTTTCTTCTGAAAGACCAGTATTTTTGTGTTTAGTCTTTTGTGTTGTCTTTGTTAAATGTTTAGTTCCCCCTATGTTTGTGAAGTGGTTTGATCGCCCACTATATATGTTCCCCTGTTGTGTCTTAGTTCAGGTCAGGTCATTTCTGTTACTTGGTCTGGTCAGTTGCTTAAGTTAAAAGTTAAGTTTATTGCCTGAGTTAATTATGTTTTGTTGACCTCTTTTATGGGCCCAGTTTGCGATTCTTTAACTTTTTTTGAGAAAAATTAAAACTTCATTTTTGGATGAATCTTCTGTTGTCCTCTTTGGCCGCTCGATCCCTCATATATATATATATATATATATATATATATATATGTATATATATATATGTGTGTGTATATGTTAGGGATGCAAAAATATTCAATATAAAACCGAACCGTGCGGTACGCATTCCACGGTTCGATATGCCATATATATTATATGACATGACATGATATTAAATTATAATTAAATAACCAACAAGCAGCAACGTCTCCATTCTTATTTTCTGATGTCCAGTGTAATAAAATTTTCACCTTATTGTTCATAATTTCTGAAATCACAATAAGATTAAATGGTTGCTTGAAGCTGTTGTAGATAGTCAATGACACCACAAAGCATGAAAGAGACGGTCCACTGGAGCTCAGGCATGAAGCCAACAGAGACCTCTTCAAGACGACAAAAGAAATGTTTGAAAGACAAAAACTACACCGAGATCAACAAGATGTGCTGAAACTCAGTCACCTGCTGTTTCCAACCATTCACTCAGGTAAATTAGGGTGAAACAATAAACAAAGGCAGCAGTAAAGCCTCCAGAGTCAGTATGTTAGCAGGTTAGGATGGATTCTGAAGAACCGGTATGGTGAGCGGCTGCAGGGACCAGCTTGGAGTCCCACCCAGCAGTGGTTTGCTGGGGTCTTTGTGTTTCCAGCTGCATGAGGGTTATCTGTTTGTGAGTCCATTTTTCAGTGGGTTTGTGTGTCTGTGTCATCAAGCTTCAATGAGACTTCAGCTGCAACAAGATCTGAGCTCTTGATGTGTCTGTGCACGGCTTTTGTCAGCATGTTTGCGTTCTTCACATGTCAAACTGTTTTTACGTTGAAGGATTCATCTTCTCCCCACATAGTGAAACTTTCAGCCGTTGACTGGAGCTGCTGCGTGCAGACAATCATTTTTGTATTTTTATCTTGGAGTATTTTGCTAGAAAAATAAACAATGTGCTTGATATAATTTACAGTGACTCTTGGTAGGTTCAAAAAACATCTTTATAAGTCCAAACACTCCATTATTTCCATGTGAGCATCGTTCTACTGCCCCAACCAGAAATGACTGAGCAGAATGCAGTAGGAGGTTGTGCTAATAGCCCATAATCGGTTGGCAAATACTGTAGCTAAAAATTCAATCGATTTCTTTTTCGGGCTGCAGAACATTCAAATTTGACAAATAGTTATTAGGCTTATACAGTGATACATATGTCATTATCACTTGATATGGAAAAAATATGTCGAGATATAAAAAAATTCCTCTCACCCAGCTCTACATGAAGATCATGTTGTTTTGCAATTAAAACTTTTACAGTAACAGATGATCAAGAGGCATTAGAATAAGCACAAGCACCCCCCAAGGTTCTGTCCTCAGCCCACTACTGTTCACTCACCTATTTCTGCAACACCTGTTGAAACTGATGGTAAAAATTGGAACGTACCAAAAGTCACTCTATTCTGGTAAATAAACATGGGGCAGAGAAACTTGGCAGGAACTGAAGCAGACTTCTTCTCTACCTGTGTTTGTGAGCTTTGGTTGAAACTCTATTGATCACTCTACTTAACTCAACATTAAGTTAGTCACATCACTATACAAATGGTTCAAGATTCTTTCCCAGCAGCCTCTTAGTTACCATTCACAGCCCTGACATATAAAAGCAGTTGAGGTCAAACATTTCAGACTGTGGAGTCCAAACCGACAGTAAGGTGTTGCAGGTGCACAAATATCTGGGGACACATTTATAGAAATAAACTGGAACCATCAGAGTGTCAGTCCAGATCATAGTTTATCCTTAAACCTTTATCACCGATGGCTCGACCAGCTGCTTTTCTCTTTCAGAATCTTCTGGAACGGTCGTGTTCAGGGATGAAAAATGACCTATATGTTAAAGATTTTCTGTTTAAGAGTCACCTGCAACAGTCCAACACTAGTGAATATTTGCAGATCTTTATGTTGTGATAAAGTGTGTAAACTCAGCCATATCTGTCTAAACTAACAGCTTTATTATTCATGGAACTTACACCCTGAACGTTATCAACTACATGCAAGTCCATGAATTGACAGTAAAGTTTAAGTTGATTTGATAGAACCATGAACAGAATGAAACAGTTCAGAGCATGAAGTCAACAGCCGAGCGTGAGAAAAGACGTTTTTGGAGTTTGTCCTCGGGTTTTCTTTGTTTTTATGAGCGGACTCTGTAGCTAAAATCTGTGGCATGTGAACCGCCCTGCCTTCTGCAGCAGTTCTGACGTCAGCGCTGTTGCTCGGGGACACACACAGATGAGATCAGAGAGGAGATGACTGTGAGAGGAGGACTTCAGCTTAGCGGAGCTCCCTGCAAACGCTCACATGGTGGCTGTCTCAGCAGAGCATGGAGGCTTTCTGTCTCAGAGATCTGCTCTGATGACTGAACGGACATCGGGACAACCTTTGAAGACAGGCATGTTTTGGACACGTTCAGATGTTCAAAACATGAGGAAAAAGATGAGTCAGGAAGGAGGTTTTAGGCTTTTAATGCACTGAACTCCAGCTGACTAACATGTGATGAAACTGGGCTTCAGCAGCAGAATTTATGCTTACATGTTCCTCCCTTCGCATTCCATTGAGGATCATGAGTGTCCTAAGATGCACCGGAGGAACCGAGGAGCTTTATGTCTTTGAGAGTAAATCTATTAGGGTTTCCATTCTTTAAATACAGTCTCTTTTTACTATTGGAAATTCAAGTCCCCCCAAAAAAGTAGTGTTTTAATGATGATTATAAAGGATCATTTAAAAAAAAAAATCCAGTCTAAATCAGGGAGTTCGTTGAAGTCTGCCATGGGAATATTTTCTATTTTAAAAAACATTTCCAGTAGTGTTTTAATGATGATTATGAAGTTTTTAACCAAAATCCTACCACCTTAATGTCTTTAAAAGTCATTTTTCATGTTGATCTGAAGCCTCTGTTTCCAAAATCTCCTCTAAGGGGTGTGGCTTAGTAGCTCCGCCCCTGATCCCCTCCCCATCTGTTTCTGATAGCTCTGTGTCTCTCTAGCATAAATCTTCTCCTCTGCTCCATAAAAACCTCCACATATCTGGGTAATATCCATCTGTCTGGTTCTGATCCGGATGTCAGCTCAGATCTTCATGGACAGAACTTCCTCCAGAATCCTGATTCTTTCTCCTTCCAGTTCACCAAAGACTCTTTGATGTTTCTTGACGTTGCTGTGATCAATCCATTCAATCCATTGGTTTCTCAGAGCAGAAAATAATGAAAGCTAACATCCAAATGCTCTTTCATTTATTTACAAGCCTTTACAAGTGCGGTCAAATGAGCCGCCGTTCACATTTCCGTGGTCACATCAAGAAGCTCCGTGGAGTCTGGTGGAGATTTTCCAGAGTTCTCATTGGATGAAACTCACACCAAAAATCCAGTGACGGCTGATTGGAGCACAGAAATGTGAACGGCGGCTCATTTGACTGCAGTCAATGTGAAGATAGCATCTTCTCTTCTCCAGAACAAAATACAAAAATAATGAAAGTTATGATAATGATTTAATTCGGGTGGGGTGGGGGGGTTAAAGTATAAAGCTCTGAAGTCGTGACGAAACACCACCTTATTTTAAGCCAGCAAAAACCCTGGTAGTATTACTAAGAACTCGATTTTGCATTCCTCCACTCTAACATTATATAAGCGTTGCTTGTTCAATATTCATGGTTAAATCAAAACTTGTTTGGTTCCATCTTAAGAGGTTCATTTGTTCCACCTCGGCCCGCAGCTTTGTTCAATTTAAAATCTGTGTATTTGAGTTTGACACCTCTGATTTAACATCATAACCAGATCTGTAACCTGCTTCAGCCGGGACGAGAATTAATTTAAAAATATATATATATTATAATTATTATTGATCATCTATTCTGATTATAATCAATTAGCAGTCCACTTTATTACGAGCACTGAAACTTGATCTGTGATGTGATTTCTGGAATAATGTCACCAAAAAGCACGTCATCTTTTTTGTTTAGAACATGGATTTGATGAATAATCTGCAGTTCAACTTGTAAAGTATGAATAAGTATCAGAAGTTAAGAACCTACTTGTGATGATTATGTACAAAAAAGAAAGTGAATTAAAGCATAACAGGGGTGGAGTTATACAAGATTGTTTCCTCACAAGCCTTTTAAAAAAAGAATTTAACTCTGGACTAACTTCACATTTAATGGATTCAGAGTGTCATTTATTGTGTGTATATGATCAAACATATCTATGAGTAAACATATTTATAATGACATTATTTACATTGTTTGTCTGTATATAAATGGATGTGTATTTCTTCAACTTTTTACATTTTTTATTTTCTTGTCAAATCACGTGGTTTTGGACGGTGGTCGAAGGCGAGTGCCTCGGCGGCCCAAACCCCGGTCATGGAATATGGCTCTTGGGACATGAAACGTCACCTCTCTGGGAGGGAAGGAGCCTGAGCTGGTGCGAGAGGTTGAGAGATACCGGCTAGATATAGTTGGGCTCACCTCCACGCACAGCCTGGGCTCTGAAACTCAGTCCCTCCAGAGAGGCTGGACGCTCTACCACTCTGGAGTTGCCCATGGTGAGAGGCGGCGGGCTGGGGTGGGCTTACTCGTGAGCCCCCAGCTCAGCTGCCAAGTGTTGGAGTTCGCACCGGGGACGAGAGGGTCGTGTCCCTTCCCCTTCGGGTGGGGGACAGGTCTCTGACTGTAGTTTCAGCTTACGGGCCAAACAGCAGTTCGGAGTACCCGGCCTTCTTGGTGTCTCTTGAGAGGGTACTGGAAAGTGCTCCAACGGGGGACTCCGTTGTCCTCCTGGGGGACTTCAATCGCCCATGTGGCAATGACAGTGGCACCTGGAGAGCGTGATGGTAGGAATGGCCTCCCTGACCTAAACCGAGCGGTGTTTTGTTGTGGACTTCTGTGCTCGTCATAGTTTGTCCATAACGAACACCATGTTCGAACATAAAGGTGTCCATCAGTACACCTGGCATCAGGACACCCTAGGTAGGAGATCGATGATCGACTTTGTAGTCGTTTCAGGCGATCTCCGTCCGTGTGTTTTGGACACTCGCGTAAAGAGAGGCGGAGCTGTCCACTGATCATACCTGGTGGTGAGTTGGATTCGCTGCGGGGAGGAGGCCGGAAAGACTCGGCAGACCTGAACGTACTGTGAGGGTCTGCTGGGAACGTCTGGCTGAACCAGGGAGGTCTTTAACTCTCACATCCGGGAAAACTAAGTAAGGGATGCCGTCAAGCTGAAGAAGGAGTCCTATCAGCCCTGATTGGCTTGTGGGACTCCAGAGGCAGCTGACAGGTACCAGCAGTCTAAGTGAGCTGCGGCCCGGGCTGTTTTGGAGGCAAAAACCCGGTCCTGGGAGGAGTTTGGTGAGGCCATGGAGAAGGACTATCGGTTGGCCTCAAAGAGATTCTGGAAAACCGTCCGGCGCCTCAGGAGGGGAAAGCAGTTTTCTGCAGGCACCGTTCTCAGTGCAGGTGGCATCCAGAGGAGATCGGGCATCTGGTCTGGATGCCTCCTGTTCTGGGCGTGTCAAGAGAGAGAGGAGTTCCGGGTATGTCCCACTGGGCGGAGGCCCCGGGGAAGACCCAGGACACGCTGGAGAGACTATGACTCTCGGCTGGCCTGGGAACGCCTCGGGGTCCCCCCAGAGGAGCTGGAGGATGTGATCGGGGAGAGGGAAGTCTGGGGATCTTTGCTTACACTGCTGCCCCTGCGACCCGGTCCGGATGAGAGGAGGAAGATGGATGGATGGATGTCAAATCATGAAAAATATTCCCAAATTTGATATAAAGAAATATTGTTCTTTGAATTGTCTTTTTTTTGATGGATTGATTGATTCAAATAAATCAATTTAAATTCAAGAAAAATCCCACGGTCACATGAAAGTGACTTTGCAGATACTAGATGAACAGGTCTGGATCCAGCTGCAGTCAAAAGAATTCCTCTGCATCTTCATGGACCTTCTCAGTGTGGTGGGCATGTCCAACGAGCCCACATTATAATAAACCCTCTACCAAACCCAAGGTAAAACCCGACTCTTCCATCAGATGACACATGGTTGAACCTTCAACAGAAACGGTTGTTTAGATCTGAAGTGGTGACGCTGTGGTTCCACCACCTCACTGGTGATGGATGGCTGACATCCAGCTGCTCCACCACGAAGCTGCCAGGATCTTCACCTACACCCACAACATGTCCCGTCAGGAGCCAGAGCTCTGTCTCCTCCTCTGGTCTGGACCTGATCTTCTGATTCTCTGTTTGATGGGATTGACCTCTGCCTGTCTGACTCTGGTTTATGGACTTTCATGTGTTCCTGTCTGAACGACTAAACCTGCTGCAGGTGGAACCATCTCCAATCCCGCTCCTCCATTTTTGGTGCTGTCTTTTCTCATTCCAGCTTTCTTCAAGCTCTCGTCTCCTCGCTGTGTTGCATTCTGGGTTAAGTCTGTTCTGGAGTTGATCTGACACTCATGGAGTTGGAGGTGAAGAAAGTTGGTGTCTTCTGTGCTCCATTCACCACTGACGTGTTGTGGCTACATGACAGATGCTGCCTGGAGGAGAGCCCGTCCTTTCACTAGTGCAGGTGAGGAGTGCACTTCCCTGAGCTGCGAGGCATTAAGGATGGAGAGCAGCTAACAAAGACGTCTACGATGGACCTTAAGGTTCCTTAATCTTTGGAAAAATCAAATCATCAGAGGAGTCGAGCAAATTTAACAGCAGATAAATGTTTTTTCTTTATTTTTAATGCTAGGAGTCATAAAAATGCATCTGAACAAAGTGGGAATTCCTGCCTTAAGCAGCAGAAACACCAAAGGAGAAGTCGTTTGGTTTTTATGCTCATCCCCACGTTTGGAAACAAACAAACAAACAAACAAACAAATGCCGTTTAATTAGGAACCTCCCAAGCAGACTGCCAGGCACGGCAGTGGAGGAATGATGACATGGGCATTTCTTTTATTGTAGCCATGAGACATAACTCATAAAAGAATGAAGATCACAGAAGACCATAAAGAAATAATGGAAAGTGTAATAACTGGACTAAAAGAAACTTTAGGCTTCAACATCTGCTGGAGCAGATGAAGGAAGTTTAATGAGTCTTTAAATGTGAGTGGCGCTCCGCCTGCTGCTGTATGAGGAAGTCAAAAATGAAATCTGAAGGACCAGTGTGGCAGAAGCTGGTGAAGGTGCTGCTGGGATTCCTCACCTGTGTGAATCTTGACTGGTGTGAGTGTGAGCGTGTCTCTGTGCTGTCCTGTGATAGACCGGTGCCCTGCAGGACAAACCCAGCCCTGCTCTGCCTCCAGCCCAGGAGCCTGCTCAGAGGCCAGGCTGCTGGTGAAGGACGCATGAACTCTTTGACCAGAATGGATCACAGATATCTCAGAAAGTCATTCATACTCAGTTCATTGAGCTCCATAACTTCTTCTAAAGTCTGATCCACACAACGTTGAAGAACTTCAAATCTAACAACAAAAAGCACAACTTTTGTGGTGCTGTTGAAAGTCTTGGCCCTGTGGTGGAGTGTTTTCCCTGAGGCTGGAAGGTCATGGGTTCAAATCCTGGCCAAATCATATCACAGATTCTAAAAGTGGGACCCAGTGCCTCCCTGCTTAAGCACAGCTGTGTCTGCAGCTCACCCCTCCCCCAGGGGAGGGGTTACATGCAGAGAACACATTCCACACACCTAAGTGTGTGACAACTGATGGGACTTCAGCTTTTACCTTATGATACCACAATACAATCTGCTGCTTGCTCCGGGGACTGAGAGCTGTCCGCCTTTCCTTTAAAACGTTCATATTTTAGCTCAGATTTCTTTTTCTGGACACAGAACCAAAGAACAATTTTGTCCTGATTCCAGAACATGTTAAACATGAGACGGTTTGAAAGAATGAGCTTCCTAAAGCTAATATGAAAATGGTCCAAAAGAGAACAAATAGATGACAAAAAACGCTGATAAAAACCAGAAATGGAGTTCAGACTTCCTGATGTTAAACTTTAGGTTGTGTGGGGAAAAAAACAACAGTGTTTTCTCACGTTGCACTTGCCTTAAACTCTGTGATTGAATAGATTTTTATTACTGAATATTTCTAGTTGGGCTGCACGCTGGTACAGTGGTCAGCGATCTGAGAATGTCCTGGTTTAAATCCCAGCATAGAGCTTGCATGTTCTCCCTGACCTTCCTCCCACAGTCCAAAAACATGCTTCATAGGTGCATGAGTTACTCTAAATTCTCCCTGTGGATGTGTGACCAGTGACAGACTGGTGACCTGTCCAGCCCAGGAGTAGCCATGCAGGACAAGCACCAGCAACCCTGTGACCCTGAAAAACTCATTCCACCTTAAGAAAATGGATGGAAATCTTTCTAGTTGAACACAAAAACAGTTTCAACTGTTCAGGGAGCCAACATTAGTTTCTCCTCAACTGTTGACTTTAGGCCTAATTTAAAGTAAAGGAAACTTTAAAGAGTCAAGAATTGTTAAAAAGTGTCAGAAGCTGAACTCTGTTGTTCTGTGTGGTGGACACTAAATGAATGCAAATACTTGAATATGATGAAGAAAAAGAAACAAAACAATATGAAAGACAAACATTAATAGAGCTGAATAAACTGTAAGAATTTAATGGACTATTGCTAGTCTAGTTAACAGACTTTATGAAAGCTTACATCTTCCTGTCTCTAGTGGAGAGTTTTAAACTCTCACCACCCTCGACTACATGTGTTCAAGCCACAACTTTCAATGAGAACTTTAACGTTTTGCACATTTTGAGCTTCAAAACTGTTGCATTTATGTGTAATCATGCACATTTATACGACCATTTCAGGCTCTACATCCCAAACGTTTGACCATTGAACTCGTGTTGACAAGTTGAACTTTGAACATTCAGGGACTTGGATTCATACGGACATATAAATGGCGTCCCTTTTAGTTCACAGATAAGCCAACTGTTTGAAAGTTGAGCATGGAGGAAAAATTCATATTTGTGCCTGACCACAATTCTATGACACCGAGTCGTTCATATATATCGGAATAGAACTGTGAAAGACTAAGCCTTGCTTGCAGACAGCCCATCTATCCTCCATGGTCAATAGATGGTGATAAGTGGGGAACATGGATAGATGGAAAAATTATGTAAAAAATGTAGCAACACACTCTTAAAAACATTAGATTAAAGCTTACCTGTGAAAACTGCAGAATAGATACAAAACTGCCTAATTATGTATGTAGAGATGCTCACTGAGGTCAAAATATCCAACGAATTTTTACAAATCTTGATTCATTTTACTAAGAAAGCCAAAATTAAAAAATGCAAGTTTTATATTTGCCTACAAGTGTTCTAAATGTCTCTGCACTGATGATATTGTTGATAAAATGAACTATAGCATTACCTGTGATAATGTCAGAGTGAATGCTGTAGGAGAGATGTGGTCACTGAAGATGCTGGAGCTGAAAACACTGAGAATAAAATCTTGACAAAATATGAGCTAAATGCCAAATTAGCCCAAAAATGGGAAAAAGTCTAAATTAGCCAAAAATAGTTTGCATGTTTTGAGATTTAAAGTTTGAATGATGTCTCTAGCTGAAAACATGCAGGAGTTTCAAAGTTCACAAAGTTTTTTAAAGATTTTTCATTTCTCATTCATTTTCTATGGGGCATATTTTGCTCAATGTTTAAAAAACTATAAAGTTTATGAATACCAAAAGGAACAGCAGTAACGTTTTGATACCAAGATTGATAGAATTATTGAAAGTGTGATTGAGATTTTAGAATCACTACAGTGTAAATGCTGCAAATCATTTCCGCTGTAACAGCAGAAATCCCTGCTGTGGGGTCTCACTCGTCGTACAATAGGTCCATCAGAATGAGTTGACATTAAAGGTCATAATGAACACTGGAGAAGCTGAGTTTCAGCCAGTAGCTTTTGATTTAAATGCGTTCACACCAGAGAAGTCACAGACGAGGACAGGAGTGGCCATTTTGAATTCAACTCATTATTGCAGTTAAACTTGTACAGAGTAACAGATTACAAAGCTCATGGCACAGTCACTGAAAAAGAGAAATGAGGCGTGTATGTACAACAGGTAGGAAAAAGAAAAATCAGCAACATTTTGGCTAATAGAAACACCAGGGGTAACATAAAAATGAAGATACTGTTATTCGGGAGATGACTTGATTATACAACAAAGAAAACATGAAATGAAACATTGCAAAAAAGCAAAACTTCAAAAATACATTTGAGCACTTTCATTGACAGAGTCAGTCCTCGTGTTGGCCTTAGGTCCGAGTCAGAGCAGCTCAAAGCTCATTTTGAATGGCTAACACTCTGAACGCACTGACACTGCACAGAACATGATGTCATCTCTTTTTGGGGAAATAGCTGAAGAGATTGTTTGCAGACGACCCTCTCCTCTAGATCAGCAATGCTCCAATTGTTTTCAGAACGTTCTCCGGTGCTGAGAGTTAACCCCCGCTCCAGTACAGGAGAGCTCGGACGTCAAAGCGGACTCGCTGCCACCAGGGGGCGCTAGAACAGATTCATCTCTTTGGGTACCAAACTTACTTTTGTCACATCCTCCGACTAAAAAATCAGTCACCAAAGACTTTTATACATGGCAACGTTTTAATATTGCAAAAAATCAATGATCTCCTACTTCTTCTTTTGGTGAAAACTGATAGAAATCCCTCTCGTGGTGCAGAAACACGGCTGATTGGAACCAAGCGACGCTTGCTGCGAGCTGTGACAACTCTTTGACTGACACTAGATGGTCGGGAACCAGAAGCACGAAGACCACTGAGCACCACGGATCAAAACCAAAATGACCTGCGCCTGCTGTAACGGGACAAATACAACCTCACGAGTCGGTTGTTCTTCTTCGTCATCATCATCGTCGTCGTGTCTCACTGACAAATCTTCACCCCACTGAAAAATGGATGAGGACTATTTACACACATTTCTGCCAAAAACATACAACTGAAGATGGTAATGCCATGAGGCGTGTAGAACGGAAAGAAACGTGTTCCTCGTAGATCTAACAGCTCCACTGAACCCTCAAAGAAACATCTCCCACATACAGAAAAATAAAAACAAAGCAAAAGTTCTTGACCTCACTACAGTTTCAATGTGACATTTTTTAAAACACATACAGAACTTTACTTTTTCATCTTTTAACAAAAAAGAAAAAAAACATACAACGTATTTCTAAAACACAAAACAGTCTACATGTAAAAATATAACTTTTACGTACACAATTTCAAAATAATGGTAAAGTTTGCCATTTTGTTGCATACAATTTACAAATGTCTGTGTGTCGTTGCCTTGAATCGAGCGCAGTAGATGGAGCTGATCCGGTCCCGTTCTGTCCCGAGCAGAGTGTTGTCATGGCAACAACAGTGAATTCAATAAAGTCCTTTAATTTATAACACTGAGGGGCCGTGCTGACGTCTGCCAGCTCAGTCTCTGACCAAACCAGTCCTCACCAAAAAACACTTCTCTGCAACTGATAAGAACAATAGAAAAGACAGAATCGGCACCCTTGTCATATACTGTATATATTTTTGTACATTTATATATAGACTGATTTATTCAAATAAATTCTTTTCCAGTTTCTGTGCCTTCCTGTCGAATGGTTGGGATTTTAGTCACTTCAAAACGGTCACCGACAGCTCTGGCTGCAGTCGGCAGAGTGTGTTCTCTCTTTTTCAGTTATTGTACTTTTTTTCTGTTTTCTTTTTTTTTTTTTTTTTTTTTTTTTTTACAGATTTTCTGAATTAGACATGTAAACCAGAACAGACGAAAAAAGTAATAAGAGAAAAGAGTCTTTGTTAAAAAAAGGGAGCAGAGAGAGAGGAAAATAAACCTGCTTTACAACGAACGACCACACACAGTACTGAGACTACAGCGGCTTACGAACCAGCCCATCAAATATCCAGAAAAAGCTGAGAAGCTATAATACAAGAAGAGACCGTGGAAAAAGGTGTGTGGGGCGGAGCGGGGACGTCTGCTCTGGGCTAGGGACCATGGGGGGGGGGGGGGTCTATTCTTGCTAAATCAAGCGTCTGTTCTGTTGGCTCCAAGTCAGAGCACACTGTCTACTTACATATAAGCGTACAGTACATTAAATACAGTTTACTTTTTTATCCAAAAAATACTTTTTTTTCCTTTTTAACTTTTTTTAAATTCCCAGGTCTGGTAAAAAACCTGACTGCATAGAACCTAGCGACTAAGAACAGGTTTCCCTAAGCTTGCATCCTATTAAAAGACCAGGTTAATGTCCTTCTCTGGCAACTCCAATGATATGAACTCTAAAAAGGCACTTTGGTACGAGTGTGAATGTTCAAATTGCATCTGTGGGACGTGTGGGCAGGGCGGAGGGCTGGGGGGGGCTCTGGTTCAGGGCTCGTAAGGCTTGTGTCTGTAGAGCACAGAGATGGGGGGGTTGAACTGAGATGAAACTGAACTGGGATGATGGTGGGAAACGGCCCACTAATGCAGTCTGGTTCTGATGGTGTCACGAGGAGAGAGGCAGCAGCACCAGACCCGACCCAACACGCAGGAAGTCCTGCTGACTGACTCACTGAGCGAGGGGTGGGGGTGGGGGGGGGGGGTGGGGGGGCTTCATTCTGTTGATGGTCTCTCTGACTCTCAACCACACGACTACTGTGAGTGATCAGCTCTCAAGCAGCAGCAGACCTGTGCTGATGCTCCTCCTGGTGAGATGTTCACCAACGCCACTCTAGCTAAACGATTGGCTCCAAAAGCAGAATTCTCCCCATGTTTGGAAAAGTCTTGATTAGGGATGTAACGATTCAGTCGAGCCGCCGGTCGATTCCATTCCATGCTCAATTTCAAAGCTGCAACTTCAATTTTTTCTGATTTTTTTAAATGAATTAAAGTTATTTTAAGGCCAAATATGTTTTCTTTTTGCTCCTTACATCCAACTGTCAATTCTCCTCCTAACAAACAGGATTCAGTACTATTCTAATACACAATATTGAAATGATGCCAAACCCTTTTAAACTCGATTCATGTTGTGCTTCATGTGACGGACTGCTCCGTATCCACGCCATGTTGAGGAGCTTGAATCGTTTTCTTATCGGTTCATGAAGAATCGTTACATCCTTAGTTCAGATCAGACTTGAACCTTGGTAAAGTTTAAGCTGAAGGACAAACCCTCACTCCAGCTGCTGTCCCAGGACTGTCCCCCTCTGACATCAGTCTGTTCTGTTGTCCTTCTCCTTTCAAACAGAACCACTCTGAAATCTGGATAACCTCAGGGTCCTCTGGTCAAGAGACAAGATGGCGCCAGAAACAATCTCTAGTCAGAAGCAGAAATTCCTCACCTTTAGCCGGTTATGTAAGCAGGGATTTCAACAAACTTTAGGAAAATCTTTCAAATATGATATTTTCAAAACTTTTCAGATCTTTCATCTGTTAATCTTTTAGATGTGAATAAACTGTAAGTGTCTAACAGTTTAGAGTGAGGATGAGCTTTAAATGGACAGAGAACGTTCATGGTTTTATTTCTGTCAAGTCAATATTAACACGTGTTCACATTTGTATAACTGCACCTGTTTACCTCCAGAGTAAAGATGGTAAAAATGCAGATTTTCTCTGTGACAGAGAGAGTCACGGAGTAAAAACAGCAAAAAACTGAAAGCTTAAAACGGGGGTTCTGGGCGAAATGATGATGTTTTTTAATGTGACCGGCTCCAGCAGGGGGAGGGACTTCTGGCTATTGACCTTCGAGCGCCATATTCTTTCTGTGTGGCCAGATTCTCTTGGATCCCTCTGATGAAGCTCTGCTGATCTGTTTTCCCTCTTTAGCTGTCCAGCAGATTGCCTTCACGTCTCCTCATCTACACCAGCGTCTCTCCAAGGTTGATTGACTTCTGATTTAAGATTGGCTTTCTAAGACTTCCTCTGAGTGGATTCAGGAACCCTCTGAACGCCAACATGCTCAAACGTTTTTCTTCCTTAAACTAATGTTCACACGATAAAGACAAAGGTCGTACAGCTCTGCAAAATGAGAAATGAGACCTCCAGACTGGTTTTACACTGGAGATGAGAAAGCCTTTTCAAAGGGAATGTGTCAGACGAAGAGAGCAGGTCCTCCCTCTCCTCCAGGCCTGCCTCTGTCTATGATAGTCGAGCATTTGTGGAGGTTCTGGCAGATTTTGCTCCCTAAACTCTTCCTCTTTGTAGCAGTTTGTCAGTGAAAGTGTGTAAAGGAGTGTCTGAGTGTGCAGCCTTCCTGTTGCTTCTCCCTGTGTGCATCAATCTGACATTGCATCCAAGAAGAGATCAGGCACAGCTTCGTCCACAGTGTGGCGTCAGATTGCCGTTCAGGGGCTGCGTTCCACAGCTGCGCAGTGTTGCTTCAAGAAGAATCTCTTTAAACACTTTGTGATATGTTTTGTTCCACTCCCCAACCTGCTCATTGTCCGAGTCAAGTCGCACTTTTTTAACTCTATATATATATATATATATATATATATATATAATATATATATAAAAACCTTTTGTTCTTGAGAACTGGGAATGCTGATAGAACACGTAGAACAAGAAGGAGTTTTTTTGAACATTGTGATCCCAAAGATTTCTGTCTGTTTTCTGCTGCCGCCGCGTCCCGACTGAGGCGGCCGTGCGGTGACTTCAGCCACAGGTGCAGAGCGACAAATGCGGTTGGTTTTCTCTACAGACCCAGGAGGAGATGACGGAAAGCAGGATGAGTGGAGGAATCGCGGCAGAACTGATTGGTCAGGCCGAAACTCCAGAGACAAGGATCGGTCGGGCTTAAGCAACAACAGGTTTGATCGATTGCCAGGTTGTCATGGAAACTCCGTCAGAGGAAGTGGTCGCTCATCATCTTGATAAACTCTGGCACCTTGGACCTGCAGAGAGCAGAAACGATGGTAGAAACATGGATTCAGAAGGAGACGAGAAGCTTTAGAGGAAGGTAAAGTGACACATATTCATCTGCTGGTTTACTTTAGAAGCCACGCAGTGATCTACTGTCACAGTCTCATCCACTCATGAACACATTCACTCACTGATGGATGCTCCTCTGCTGAACACCAGCCAGGAAAACATTTGGGGCAGAAGTTATCTGGGAAGAGTTTTAACTGCAAAACCAAACCCCCTCTCAGCTCTTAACCAGTTATGTTTGGAACGTCTGGCTGAGCTGATTTCTACTGCATCTATCGTTCAACAACGACCCACACCGGTGTTAGTTCAATCTCATGTTGGCTGCTTGAACGACATCCTGATGGAGTACTTGCTGTCAATGTGCTGAGGCAGAGGAGTGGCTGTGTTCATCCACTAACAGAGAGAGAAACCAACAGGAGGTCAGGTCCAGTCTGGAGTCTGGTGCAAAATATGACATATAAGATGATTATTTCTTATCTTGTCCACTCTCTCTGTCTGTGTGAGAAGTTCTGTATTTCATTTTTATCATCTTCAGTGTTGAAAAGACATCTTTCTAGACGATCGTCATAGCGTACTTTAATACAGGTTTTAATTTAAATTTAAATCAATTTAAATTGATTTGTGTAAAAAGCGTAAAAATTCCAGTCGTGGATGACATCACCAGCAGGTGCCACTGGAACGATTCTGCTGGTCGACCACTGCACCACGAGCACTGTTGGGAATCTTACTTTTAAAAAGTTATTATTACATTTCCCTAAAAGTAATTGAGTTAATAACTCTGTTACTGCATCTTAAGAGTAACTCAGCAGTAAATGTTATGTTTTACCCCAGCTGACTGCAAAGACAACAAAGAATTCTCAATAAATGTAATCATTCCATGAACATAACACTTGTAGTTTACCAATGAAATAATCTTGTTTAGGAACAACATAGAGGGAGGGTTGAACTCTAGAAATGTAAACACTTATTTATCAAAATTATCACAAAAAACAACCTCCATTAATCCATATGTAAATATTAATATTCTCTTCAAATGTTTTAAATATCATCTTCTTTTAGTTATTCTAAACGTTGTTTAAACAGACAAAATAGTTTCAATCACAGTAATAGAGGGGAAATATAATGCTAAACATTAATGAAGTAACTATATCTGTCCTGCTCTGCATTTTTAATTAGACTGCATCTTAATCTGAACTCTAACATTGTGATTCAGATCAAACTACAAAACTGCAACAAGAAAACATAAATGATATGACCTTTCCATGAGGAGAAACAGAGATGCCAGCCAGCCACAGGAGGATTTCTACGTCATGCTTTACGGTATTTGTGTTCAGTTCTGTTGGAGTTACCGGGCCGTAGGGTCCAGTCTGTCTGGGTTTTACGGTGCTGCTTTGTCACCGGATCTCACATACTTATGAGAAAGAACCTGGAACTGAAAGCTTGAGACGGACGTCTGCAGCTGTCTTTCTACCGGGACACAACGTGAACGTGACGGAAACATTCGTCTATTTAAATTCAAACTAACTCAAATCCTGAAAACGCTGACACTTCTGTTGCATCAATCCTGGCAGTGCGATGCACGCACACAGATGTCGGGGTGTGCCCCGCCCACCTGACTCCCCAGCCAATCATGATCTGGACTGGGACAGCAGACAGTCTTGCTGTGAAGCGCTCAGGGGGATGAGAGCGAACACTCGCAGCAACTTAAACTGAAGTACTTAGTAACTGTAACGGCGTTGTAGCGGAGATTCAAGTAAGTAGTTAGATTACTCTGTTACTGAACCTCTGTGTCTGCCTGTTGACCCTCAGGAGGAATCGGCAGCAGCGCCTCGTCTGCTTTGATTTTCTGACTGAATACAAAGAAGACATTTATTTTAAGTCTGAGCCAGCCCAGTCTGTCCAGGTGTTCCTACAAGTCCATCCTGAGACCGGACAGACCTTCAGCTGCTGCAGGACGGTAGGAGACGCTTTTCTCTCAGCCTGAGATGTTTTGGCTGCAATGCAAAGATCAACTGTTAAGCACGGTGGAGGAGGAATCTTAGTTAGGATTTGTATACACAAGTCTGAGCTGCTCTGATGATCAGAGATGTCAGTCAATATTCAAGCTGGGCTGCATAACAGAATGATGATCCAAAGGGGGTGTGGGGTCCAGAAAGACCCGCAAAGGTCAGGCTGCAGCAGGGGCGGAGCTACAGGGGGGCAGCTGCCACCCCAGCAAAGAGCTTTGCCCCCCCCTTGCCAACCCAATTTTCTAGCCAGATATTTGATGGTTTGGGTTTGTTTGCTCTGCCGTAAATGCGGCGCCGCATCGTTGTTCAACACGCGTTTTCTCTAGAAACTGATCCTCCACAGATTATTTTTAGTCATTTGAGTGTTATCATGGTGGGATGGATGGGATTTCTGACCGTTGTTGTTCTATGAACGAAGCGAAGCTTCATTGTGTAGAAAGCAGCGCGTGGACCGCGGCGCAGCGCTCCACCTGAGGACAGGTGTATCTGTGGGGGAGTCAGGGGGCGTTTCCCTCCCGGACCAGCAGCTGATTGAAAAATCATGTTTGTTTATGAATGGAACGTTGTAAACACAATGTTTAAAAAAGACAGACGATGTTAGAAATAGGTTTTCTTTAGATTCTGTTCATGCGCTTCACGAGAGCGATGACATCATCGAGGTGCTGCGCGGCGTTCTGCCTCTGCTCCGTGCGCGAGTGCGTCGCCGCGCGTTCCAGCTGGGAGGAGAAGGCTTTTCATTGGATGTTCACTGTGCGTCGATGGACCACTGTTCTGTTCAGAGTAGGAGCTCACGTGGACGACTTCTGTAAATATTTTTCATGTAATTTAAGTTACAAATATAGTTTGTTTTTGTTTATTTACAAGTGTGGTGCCAAGGTAGGTTCCTCTGCTAGAACGTGTACCCCCAGTCCAGACATGTTGATTTGTTTTGTAACACTAATATTCCATCCCAAAAAGGTAAAAAGAAGATGGATGATCACAGTAAACTTTATTGTGGGGCTTTTGGGAGTTTATTGTCATAGTTGTATTTTTCCTTACATATTCTGTGTAAAACAACAATAGATGTTTGTGTTAAAAAAGAAAAAAACATTTATCCTAAATGTTTGATTCATTTAGGATAAAAACATGATTTATGAAAGTGACTTAATCATGGAAACATTTAACAATGTACAATTATGATATATTTGTTCTTTCCAGAGCAGATTACTGGGAGGCAGAGATTCTGGCTGGAGCAGCAGCGGCCTGACAGAATTCATGTTTCCTCTTGTTTTATGTTCAATATGTGGTTTATAACGATCAAACATGACAGCAAACTCACAAAAGCCCAGAATAAAGTCTGTCCTTATCATCCACCTTCTTTTTACCTAAATATAAGTGTTGAAACCGGACGGTACTTCCTGGTTGATCAATCACAAACAGTTTAAACATCCTTAAACCTCAGCACACATTGAACAGATCAAAATGTCGCTTTCTTCTAAATGTATTTCATTTTCTAAAAAACTAGGTGATGAAATCAGCAGCAGTGAGTGGACAGATGATTGGAGAGATGAAGACTGATGAGAACATCATGAACATCATGAACATCGACCCTCTGGTGCTGAAGCTCCAGCAGCTCCTCCTGTCTGTTGATGTATGAGAGAACTGAGGAGGTCCAGACAAAGTCATCTCTACAGTGGAAGTCCACACAGATGCTGAGAGACTCTGACCAGTGGTGGGAAATGAGGGTCAACCCTGAAGGTTTTCACAATAAGAGTCAGACTCTAATGTGGAGAACGCAGCTCTCATCTGTGCTCACACAAACAACTGCTTTACTAAAACAAAGCTCACTGTCTGCATTTAAAGGACAATCACAGAGTTTTCTATTTGTGTCTTTTTAGTTCATGGTAGTGGTTTATTAGTTCTGTCAGTCATCAGAGTGAACATACTGGATAGATAAAATATCTTCACACTGCAGATGGGATCAGGAGTTTTGTTCTTCCTGTAGATGCTGCTCGTTTGTTGATTAACATTATCTATTTACTATCTAAACATTATTGAATACACAAACATTTTTTAAATAATTTGAAATAAATTCAGATGTCGCAGGGTTAAGAGATCATCAATGAGCTTTAGACATAGCAGCTCATGTAAAAGAACTGCTGATGTCTTATTAATAACAATGATAAAACTGCTGGAAACATGTTTTTGATCATGTCATTTATTATGACCTTACACTCTACTGTTCTCATTTGCCACCCCTTCAAAGACTTCTGCCCCCCTCCCACCACCCCATAGATGTTCTGGCTCCGCCCACAGGGCTGCAGGACACCTGTGGAAATGTGTCCCTGAAACTAAACTTCAGAATCATGGGACATGGTTGATCGTTCATCAACAGAAGGTCGTTTTTCTTGTTCCTGGGTGAGTTTGAAGTCATTTCCTGAGGGCTGAAGGTTTGTGTTCAGCAGATCTTTTAAAGGTCAGGAGGGAATTGATACATTTATTTCTTTTTTAACTTAAGGGAGATCCAACAGATAAACATTGTTTAGTATTTTCTCTGTTTTAAAATGTTTAAAAAGCTGAAGATGTTCTCATGCAGCAGACAACCTTCATCCCTGCAAAAGGTTTGTGGTTCTGTTGCATAACAGCAGATTCTTATCACAGACCTTTGACAGAGAGATAAGCTGCATATAGAGCCACTCCACATGCAAACACACACACACACAACAGGAGGGGCATGGGGAGCCGTTAAAATCACTCTTATGGCCAATCTGTTGTTAAAATGTACCCAGACCAGACACACTCTGCGGTCACCGGGAGCTCTGCCGGCTCTAACAGACAGAAGCTGATGCACGCTTCAGCTTTCTCCAATTTGACCTGCATCACATTTTCACATTCTTGCTGTCTGTGTAGATTTTAACAATTCAGCCCTGCATGATTATGAGTGTGAAAATGAAAAGACAGCTTCTCCAGCCGTATATATCTTTACTGGTTATTAGACAAACAAACAAACAAACACATTTTACAATTACAGTCTTATTCATTTCAACAAAAAGATTTTGTAAAAGCAGAGGTCACAAGAGTTTTTCTGTGATCTCGTGTAGAATGAAAAACATTTCTGACGCTTCAGTCACATTGTCACTTGACCTGGTTAACAGTGAAGCAACATAGACTTCAGCCTCAACCTCTTAACCTTTTCCTCTCACTAAACTTCTTTTGTTTCTTCATAAAGCTTAAATCAGAAGTAAACGTTTTGTTTGTTTGTTTGTTTGTTTGTCAGTTGGTCAGATTCTTGCTCTCATTGTGGCATCTCTGGCCATTCTTTGGTTTAAAGGTACAACAGCAGATTAGTGGATAAGAGAAATCTTCTGACCATTCAGGGGGAGGAGATGTTGCTGCGTTTTACATTTGTCCCATGGGGTTTGGTCCGTCTCCCATGGCGGCGGCGGCGTGGTGTGCGGCAGCCAGCGAGAGGGGAGTCCCGTCTGAGGTGACGGTGACCTTCTCTTCCTCGCGCCGCTTCAGGCAGGCCGCTTTGGGGTTCAGGTTTCGCTCTGGACAGAGAGGAAGAAGAGAGACATCATCTTGCTTCTTTAAAAGCCTGAAAGTCTGCAGACCTGAAAAAACAGAATCAACAGGTGCTCATACTGCCCCCTTCTGGAGCTCCTGCAACAGTACAAGAGATTCCATTGTTTCTAAATGAATGAGTTCAGACATGTCTTTAACCAGAGAAGAAAAGGAAATAAAATCTACAGGATGATAACTTAAGTTTCTGGATCACTTTAATAAAAGCAGATTTAATGTATTTTCATATCAGTTCAGATCTGCTGGATTTGGAAATGTTTTATTTCAAGCAATCATAACAAAAAAGTAACACAGACAGTTTATTAGTAAATTATGATGTAAAACTTGCATTGCTTGTCCAAAGTCTGGCAGGTCGACCAAATATGGCCTGGGTTCAAATGTTTTGCATGTCCTTGTCAGGACATCAATAATATTTAAGGCAGAACGATTCAATTCACCAGATTCTGGATCGGTTTGATTTCATTTTTTTAACAAATCTTTTAATTCTCTCAATTCAATTCAATTTAGAGTTTGAGTTTAAACATTTATACATATTTGTTTATAAATACATTAATAATCTACTATATGATTTGAATATATTTATATGAATCTGATCCAGTTCACATACAGTACAATGTATCAGTGAAATACTGAGATTGTTAATATCATCCAGAGTTACATGGATTCTCTAAAGGAGAAGTTCTAACAAGAAATCATTAACATTGTAAACATTGTTCTGCTTCTCCTGGAGGACGTTTCAGTTTGGACACTAGGTGGTGATCACGCTTCAGCATTACACTTTTATTACCAAAGAAGAAGAAAGTATGAGCAAAAAAACTGTGTTTTAGACCACAAATGGTTACTTTAAAAATATTTCCTTCAAAGAGTTTTAAAAATTCATGCCTGTGAGTTTATAAAGATGTTCATTTAGTCAGAGATGTATGTTTAGATCAACCAGGCGTTAGCATTATCCGTCCGATGGGAAATTCCATTGAACGTTAGCATCAGGCTAGCAGACTAAATCAATTTATATCTCTTGTGAATATATTATTGATCTATTAAGCTTCATTGATTCAGAGGATATCATCAACTCGGCCCTATAAATATGAACTATGATTTCTTAATTGCGATTGGCTAAAGTGCAGTATAAGCAGCTGTCAGCCTGTGGTTACTTGACCTGCAGAGCATTAAGGACCAAGCTAGAAGACCAGAATGGTTCGTACTCCTGGATAAGATTGATATTCAGTGTTATTGCCAAGTTCACCTGATTTCAATGTAAAGGTTTCCTCATGGAGAGCTTTTAATGGGGAGTAACATGTAACACTCAAATCAACCAGATTGAATGGTGATGAAAGTTCCAGACAAACTTTCTCTTCTTCAAAAATTCTGAATTAACAGTAATTTTGGTAAAAATGTATTTATGTTCAATGTGAAGAAATGAAAGTATCCCATGTTGGTAAATATTTTCTTTGCATTGGATTTTATCACAAGGGTTCAAATTGAAGCTGAACGGTTGGTTAGGTTTGGATCCCTGCTCTGATGCTTTCTCCTGAATCCACACTAAACTCCATCGTCCTCCTCCTGTGAAGGCTGTTTAGAATAGAGCTACACTCATGTAAAAATCCTCCTGTTGGAATATTTTTGGACTGGCTGCTGCTGCTGTCATCTGATTGGTTGTTTGACTCTAATCCTGTACAGCTGCGTGGTTCCTGCAGCGCCGACACAAACAGGAGCAGGACGGCCCGTTTGGCCCATCCGCACGGATCTCATTCACGAACCTCGAACTTGCTGCTCCAGACTGAGGATGACGGCCACTGCCTGGTGCAGGATCAGTAACTTGGTCTGCGGCTTGTCGCTCTTCAGGTGCAGCTGGACCATCCTGCCCAGCTCCTTGAACGCCTCGTTGATGTCACGGACGCGCAGGCGCTCGCGCGCATTGTTCGCCATCCTGCGCTCCCGTTCTCTCTCCATCTTCTGCTCAGGACTCAAGTCCTCGTCATCGTTGTTGCTAAACGGGGAAAAAAGCACAAAAACGGAGGGTTGGGGGGTACGTAGAGAGGAGAACGAGAGGAGGAGGACGGCTTGAGGATGAAGGAGCGGCTGTGGTTAGAATCCTGTGGTGAATTCCACAGTTCTGCTCAGTTAAATCCAGGGTTTGAAAGGAGACATGAGGATAAAAACCTGACATGTGCCTCAGAAAGTCACGTTTAGCTTGATTTTAAAGGAAATAAAAAGTAACTGAATGTGTTGAACTCCTTCATGCATGGCTTTATTTCCAACTATACACAATATATTCTTATTCATATATCACATATTCTTCTATATTTTTCCATTCAAGCTGATGTTAAATTCAGTGGAGTCCTGGATATATTGTTTAGATGTGAATTTATGAATGAAAGAGGTAAAGCAGGAGATTTTTAGGCTCCGCCCTTTCAAGGTGTGCCCATGAAACTATATTTTCTGACATTTTACAATGAATCTATAGGCTGCAAGTGAAATTTAAAAGAATGAATTTAAGTGCAGGTAAAATAAAGATTCATAATGTTTCTTTTTTCTATCCATTTTAAGATCATTAGCCTCATTCCTCTGTTTCAAATGGATTCACTAATTATCAAACAAAAACTGGAGAAACAAACTTGAACCTGTTGAGTTGTCTGGCGCTCAGTTAAAGCCTGGAAAGAGTTTCTGACGCAGCCAAACACAGACTGCAGCGAATTGTTTTAGAACTTTGGATTTGAATTTTTCTTTCTCCTCAGGCCTCAGCACACAACCGCATGATGTGTGTGTGTGTGTGTGTTAGTGTATGTGGGCTCTTTTCTTTACACAGCAGCACTAATTAGATCCGTCCTCTCTCAGGTGGGATCAGCTGCTTTTCTTACTTTCACATTAGTCCCAATAAGTCATCAGACTCTAATCGTGTTTTCACTACAGAAGACATGAACGTTTGAGAACAAAGACAACAAACGTTCGCATTTCATCTGCTGTGAATTCACAAGTGCACCATTAAAAAAAATACATAAAATGTGTGGGTATAGTGCCTGTAAGAATGTTGAAAAATGTGTTTTGTGATGTTAAAGGTAGTTTTCCCTTAAAAGTAGAGTCAGTTTTCAATACAAGAGAAGAACATTACTATTTGAGAGGTAATATTTGTTCTGTTTTTGGAACAAAACTCTGGAATAAAATACTATAATTTTAGTATCTAGTCAAGTATTTTGATTGCATGTCTGTATCTGTGTTTAGATTATTATTTTTTTTGCATATAAACTGTATCCTTGGCTTGATGCGCCTCTATAAACACCACCACACTTCAGCCAGTCATTTTTAGTTAGTGTTGGTTATTGTTTAAAAAATGTAAATTTTAAATTTTAAACTTCAGCTTCATTCGAGAAGAATTTAGTATTGAAATACTGCAGTGAAGCAGAAGTCTAAATAAACAGAGAAAAGTCGTAACCATTATTGATATTTTGTTTTCTTTCACATCTGTGATGTTTTTAAGTCAAATCACTATAAGAAATAAATGAAATGTAACAAACTAAAAAAGAATGAGTGCAATTATAAAGCCTCTGATATGATGTTCACTTTATCTCAATATGTCATCCTCTGTGATTGCACTTCTCCAAACCCTGGAAAAAACAGGACAAACTTATTTATCTTTTTAATGAGCACCACAAAACCTTTTGTATCATCATCATCATCATCATCATCATCATCATTACCATCATCCTCCCTCTTTGAATCACTATAATTATCATCATCATCATCTTGGCCGCCACCATGCTGCACAGATTCTGGGTTTGGGATCCAAATGTTTCTGATTCATTTGTCCTCTGGGTGCAGAGGAACCCCGATAAACTGTTAGTTTATCCTTGGAGGAGGGAAGCGTCTTCTGCTGCACACAGGGGGGAGAATCCAACAGATCTGGCATGAAGTTGCCCTTTAGATTCCACTGTGGTCTCATGGTCAGGTGTGAAGTGTATGGCTGCATTCACATGTCGGCTTTCACTGCTGGGTGGATGTACAGACGCAGACGGAGGAACTTAGCTTCGCCTGTGATGTGATTATGACGAGGTCAGGGGTGGAGTTCCAGACCAACATGGAGGAGAATCTGATGGTTCTTCTCCTACATTTGATATTTTTCTTTTTGCACCGAGACATAAAAAAAGGTTTTCTAATTTGACTTTATTTCTTCCCTCCTGAGACTAATGCGGGACAGGAGGTCATCAAACTGGATCACAGAGCGATGGAATGCAGCTCCTGCTGTAGATGGTGAAGGTCATCGCACCGGGAGAGGCTCTGAATGATGTCATGAACCCAAACATGGAGACGTGACTACCCATTTCTTGAAGAACTCTTTAAAATAAATGAACCGGATCTCTCAACATCATCCGTGTCTTCCATGCATTATAAATGAAATATATTCATAAAACTTTGAAAGTAGCTCCTCCAGTTTTAGACAAATGTCCATCAGTGAATTTGACGCCCCTCTAAACAGAGGCAGAAGACGCAGATTTGACGCTCGACTCGCGTTTGGTGTGAATGCAGCATAAACTGAGAGAACTTCATGCTTCTGTCTGTGATGGCTCTCCAACCCTGAAGCAGCAACGTCGCACTTCATTTGAGAATATTGACTGTGGGCTCTACTCTGCTGTGTGAGAAACAGCTAAATAAGGCTCAAGACCTTTGACTCTTGGAGGGAGTTATCCTGGAGCTCCATGTCTACCACACACCTCCATTCCTGTAAACAAGGCTGCCCGGACTCCAAACCAGCAGAGTCCAGGCGGTCGTGTTTAAGGTGGGAGAGTCTGTGAAGCTCGGTGTAGAAATGACTAGATCATTTAGCTGCTTCTCATCACACTTGATCACTTCTTCAAAAAGTCCAGAGGCTGGTTCCCAAAACACGCACAGCTCTGAGTCCAGCGCTGCCTGCTTCTCCATCTGAAGGTGAAACATGAAACTCATTTCTCCTAAATTAAATGCATACGTGAAACCACTTCCTACTAACTATAATGAGAAGCTCCTGTTAACCAATGGGCAGCAGGACGGTCCAGACTGAGCTTGCAGGAGTTTTGGGAAAGTTCCAGCCGAGGGTTTTAAAAGAAGTGAACGTCTTGTAGGTGGCTGGCGTTACCTAGATCTTGACCTCTCAATAGATTTTAGATCCTTGCTGTCAATGTCCTCCTTCTTGGGGTCCAGGGATTTGGAGTCCTGCAGGAGGTTTTCATCTCCCTCATCCTCCGACTTGATCTCCGAGCTGACGGAGGAGGCGCTCTGGCCCTGAAGGCCTGCGGACAGAGCTGCGGGAGAAAAAAACAAAAACAGGTACAAACGGGTTACAAGGTGCATATGACCTGAAAAAGTCTCATGTTCTCTCTGGAGATCCTTCCTATGACATTTCTCAAGGTGATGTACTTGATAAAGCCAACAGTGAAGTGGATGAAAAAGTTCTTTGTTTTGGAATTTCTGCCAAACACATTGAAGCTGTTTGGCACTTCTACTCTGACATTTTGAAGGAAAAAAAGATATTTCTTTAATGAGATTAAAATGAGACTGGAGGCAAAGCAGAACAGAGCAAAAATTAAAGCAAACACGGCTATAAATCAAAAAAAAAAAAATCACATGCTTTTGTGGCCCCAGATGTCACTGCGGCTCCTCACTGTGAGTGTTATCAGAACTTTTTCCCACTTCTTTCACAATGAACCGAGGAGCAAACACTATTTTACTGTCTTTGGTTGGACTATGTTCCAGTTTAAATCTGTTTGGTTCAAGGGAATCCATAAAAACATCAGCAGCTGCAGCTATTCAGCTAACTCATGCATCTCCATGTAAAACGAGGCTTTCCAAATGCAGCGAAATCTCTGACAGCGAGATAAACTGTCTGCTAAAACCTGTTATTTATGTCGTTATGGTTGCTATCAAAAATGTGCACCAAATAAGAAATGCAGAACAGCCTCCAGATGTTGGCATTAGCGCTCCACTTTGGCCTGCTAGCAAAGCAACAACAACAGCTAATGTTATAGAAATGTCCTTTAGAGCTTCTTTAAGTGTTTATGTTCCCTGATTTACTGTGATATTTTAATTAAGACGTTAATTCCAGCAGATTCTGGAGCAGAAAAGTTGAAAAGTTACAATATGTTAAAGATTTTGAGTTTAAGCGTCATCATCGGCGACGCCTCGGGTGTTAACGGGTTAAGCCACATTTCATGTAGTAGAGGAAAAAATTGCAGGACGGCGTTGTTTATTTATTTGTTATTCATATAAAATGTTTAAGTGTAGATGTTTCCTCTCTTTTCAGTGCGTCTGCAGCAGATGCGGTGGATTCTGGCTCGGTTCTTCCAGGATTGGGACGTTCTCAGAAAGAGGCATGTGCAGAGATCGGTATTCTTCACTTGTATTTCATTAAGGATGTAACGAATCTTTGTTTAAAAACAGATTCACACTTGTCAACATGTGCAGAAAATTAAAAAGTCGATTTGTAGAAAATATGTAGAAATGCAGAGCAGAAGACGTTTCTCCATGCAGGCTCAGAGTGAGTGTGTGGCGTCACGGCCTGGCTGGCTGCGTGTGCTTCATCTACGCTTCCCTGAAGGGAAATTTAAAAGCTTCACATACTGTAGGTCAGTTCCTCCAGGAATTCTCGACGTTGCAATCGCAACTATTAACTTAAATTCAAGCAAAGCCGAGATTTATTCCTGATCCTGAAACTTTACATTTTCCTTGCATCTTTTCTGCAACTTTGATCAATCTGCTGTGACAACAGTCATGATGACGACGCAGCTTTACAAATGTTTCCCTTCTGACTCTTCCTGGGAGCCGTGCTCTTTTTATTCACTCTCTTTAGCCTCAAGCTGCAGGTGAACGCTCATTTACGCCGAGTGCGAGTGCGCACACAGCAGCTGAGTGGGGGGGTTGCGCTGAGCGGGCGCGGCGCGGTCGTCACATGGAGCACCACATGAACCGAGTATGAAAGGTTTTGTGATCATTTCAATATTATGTATAATTGATTATTTGTGTTGAATCCTTTCTGTTAGTATGAAAACAGACAGCTTGATGTAAAGGAAAAAAGAAAACATACTTGGCCTTAAAATACTTTAATTTACTGTGTTGGGGAAAAAAAATCGGAAAAAAAACAAAATCGTGACTTTAAAACTGTGAATTGAATTGAGTCTTTATTGAATCGTTAAATAAACTTGTTTAATTCTAGTAAAAATAGTCTAAAATTGTCTGTGTGCTGCCCCCTACAGGTTGAATTGAGGTGTTACAGTTGAGTTTTCTGATTGGTCAAACCATGTAAGTCCAATGTCTTCTCAGAAGTCTCACGTCATGATCTGCAGCTCCAGTAATAAGAGTCGTTTTCTGCAGCCCCACCCCTCTGACTGGATTCTCACATTTCAGCTGTGGGCGGAGTCAGGTTCTAACTTCTCTGTTTGGTAACCCTATAATGAATTGAAGCACTGCTAAAGTGACGTGAGAACGGCGTGTTAACCCCGGGCCATCATTGTTCCACCGTGTTAGATGTCAGTTTAGGGAAGCGGGTCACTCTGAAGCCCTCCTGAAAGCATCGTGCGAGCATGAGTAAACCCCCCTCTGGTTGTTAGTGCGAGGCTCTGGCAGCGTTCAGCTTGTTTTCCAGAGCTCTAAGATGGCCGCGCGTGTGGCGGTGCCGGTTTAAAGCCTCTCCACCCTCCGACGGAACAGAGCAGTCTTTATTTGACATCTGTATGGATCCGTCACTGGTACGCTGCCAGCCAGCCAACACAAAACAATCGGCCGCTCTGTTCTCACCAACACACACACAGACACACACAGTGTATACATGGCCAACTGTCAGCCATTTTGAATCTCTGCAGCCTGACTGGAAGCATTTTGTGTGCAGCTTTGAGTGACGCCTCTGTTTTGTTTGTGTTTGCACGTGTGCGTCTCTTTCTATATAATAAGCAGAGTGTTTGTGCGTGAACGGCAGCGCTGACATAGATGTAGGGCTGAGAAAAGAGACTTTGTTCTCCTGGTGGCCGGACTCAAACCGAGCACACACAATGTTACGCTGGTGCAGAGCCGCTGCGAACCTGAGGACGCCTCTTCCTTTAAATTAGCGCCTCTTTTTACGTCCTCCAGACTTCACACTCTCTGCTTTCTGTGATTTAATTCCATGTATTTGAGCCGGTGCCAGGCCCCACGCTACACTGTGAACGCACGGAAACAACAGAACTTATTTTTGAAGAAGCTGTCCATGAAAAAAACAATCTGACTAAATGAAAAATTTGGCATTATTTTTACTCCACTAAAGCAAAAGAGCAATACAGATTATTCCTTTTTATTCTCATTAGTATTTGTGTCGTCATTTCAGATGTTTTATTTTTCTCTGTCATTAGTAACACCTTAACATAGAATAGAATAGAATAGAATAGAATAGACTTCTCTTCAGCGTGGTTCTTGCTCTACCTGCTGCTGTTTGGTTTAAATAAAGCTGGGATCTTCGAACTCCAAAACACATTCTATTTAGGTGAACAACATCCCCATCATGATAACAGATACATCATTTTAATGTACGTTTTTAAATTTTCTTATCAATATATTTTGTTTAAATGCAACCAATGCAGAATGATAAACTTTAGAAACAAAATAAAAGCTGTATTTTTTCCTCTGGAAAAACAACAAAAAAGACATTATAGGAAAATAGAATCCTCAACATTTTAATCAATATTTTACCTTCAAAAATAGCTGAAATCAATTTAATATATTTTGTTAAACCTGTTTTTTGTGTTTTCCTTCTATGATATTAGACTCAGTGAATTCAGACACATTCCTCTGTTTTATATCAACGTTATATTAGCTCATCACACAGATCCTCTTGTGTTAACCTTCATGGAGTTGTAACTTGAATTTGAGTGATCCCAGGAGGCCACATTTTAAAAAAACTTGCTGGATTGGGGTGTGCTCAGTAAATATTTTAAAAAAGATAACATGAACTCTGTTAACTGTAACTAATATTTATCTTTTAAAAATCCTAATTAACTGCTGTGATGTATGGAGCTCTATGATATTTTGATGCCACTTGTGTTCTGATTTTGGTACTGTAGCTTCACGGCTGCGTAGCGATGGGGGTGACCCCGACAGGGGGCGGGGCCACACTGACCGACTCTGCAGCAGCAGCTCTGACATCAGCATGAGTAAAGCTGCAGGGAGAGAGCTGCTGACTGAACAGAGGAAGGTTGGGGTAAACAGTAACCCTGAGACACGATCAGGAAGATATAAATGTTCAAAGTTCATAACTGTTATGGAATTCAGGGAGAGGGGAAGAAAGCTCCGACATCTCAGAGTTTGCTGCCAAGAACATTTTAACAGTATTAATTTACAGCCGGCACACCCTCTCAGCTCTGTGTGTGAGAGACTTCTGAACAGATGCAGGAGAAAAGAGCAGCTTCTTCTGCCAGAGTGTGTGTTTCTTTGCCTCTCACCTCATTACACACTTGGCTGTGGTCGCCGCTGGCTGAACTTTGCTGCCAGCAGAGTCATTTTCAGCCTTTAAAAACGAGCTCAGGGCTAATTTGCTGCACTCTGAGCTCATATACACTTCTCCTCCTCCATATTCATGTCACACATACAGTAAATGTCTTCAACTCCCTCTTTGGTGCTAAAGTTGTCTTTGGAACACTAATTCTGGATGAAATATTCTCCATTTTTTGGACTATATCCTCAGACTTTTCTCCCTTTAGTCCACTTTCCTTCTCTCTAATAGTTCTGTTGGGGGGGGGGTATTTCATGTGCACCGTTTGTTATCATGTGTGGTCAGACATGTTGTGTTTGTGTGAGCGCCACAAACTGGCTGAGACAGAAGCAAAAAAACAGCAGATGCTGCTTTCACTCCATCTCTTGTTTGCAGCTCAGTCAGAGCAAACATGCCTGCATGAGCGGCAGATTCTGCTCCTGCAAAAACACCGTAATACTGAGGGGGAGATCCTCATCGGCTTCAGGGACTCACCGCGGTACGGGTCCGGCTGGCTGAGGTCCGGAGAAGTGGCCGACTGAACTGGCAGCTGAGGCACCGACACCTGGCCCGCCATCGAGTGTCCTCCACGCAAACTGCCGCCATCTTCTCTGTGAGAGCCCACCTGGAACCAGACGGCAGGAGGGAGAGCGCATGAGCGGCGGCAGGCCAAACCAACCGCTGCTCCAGATCTGTCTGCAGGCTTTATGGGAGCAGATGAAGTCTGAACCACGGAGCCACACACGCTTCATTTTCACTCGCATAATACAGCTTCAACATGCAGTTCTTTAGTTTTAGGATTAAACATGTTTCTGCCAAACTACAACAGGAACAATTCATGTCAAAATGTGTGTTTTTCTTATTGCAATCATTGACTGTAAGTTTTCTTATTAAAAATAAAATTCCCCTCTTTATAAGAACCTGGAGGGTGTTTTTGGTGTTAAATATTCATTTCATTTCTTCCGCTCTCACTCCAGATGTTGCAGTTCTGCTTGTGTCCTGCGGAGGGCAGCCTTTTCCTTTCAAAGACTTCAAGTGTTTTGTTCCCTCACACCTCTCCTCCTGGTGAAGAGTTTGTCACTTTTGGTGGTGCTCCTCAGTGAGTGTCAGTGCGGCCCGTCTGACAGGACCTCTTCCTTCAGCTCTCCTGCTTTGTTTTCAGGCTGCGGTGCGTCTCCCTGTTTTCCGCGTGTTCTCACGCTACGGGAGCGTGGATGTGTTTCCGTACTTTGCTGAATCCCATCCATCTGTTCACCACACACGCCCACATGCACACTAGCACGCGCACACGCGCAGGACAGCACAACTGACAATTATCTTAATGCCCATATGTTTAATTGTGGGATTCCTAATTCCCAAAGCTCCGAGCCGTTTCCAGCAGGGACCCACTGTTTTGGCACGAGACGGGCTCTCTTTGTGCGTGTGTGCGTGCACATGTGTGCGCACATGTATGTGCTTGTGATGCCAGTTTTCTCCGGGCATCCTGCAGCTCAGAGTGGTCCCCTGCTTCCCTTCTCTTTCTGCAGCTTCACCGTCATCTGAGCGTGTCAGAGGGCTGTCGACAGACACCGGCGGTAACGTGCACTGTTTCAGCTCACGTGCACTTTGGTAAGACGGCTTTGAGCTGGATCGGAGCTGAAACTCTCCTGAAAGTCAACATCTCTTTCGGTGTGACAATCAAACCGGATCGCTTTCTTTACTTTGTTTTTTCATTTCGTAGAGTTTTCTTTTCATTTTTTATGTTTTTTTTTTTTTTTAAATTAACTTTCTGTCAGCCTTAAAACTTTTAACCCTTAGAGAGTTAAAGAAAAAAAAACAATTTTATTGTTCTATATTAAATTGTAAATCTTATAAAAGAAGAAGACATATTTTTTAATTATCAATTGTGTTAAAAGAACAATACTTAAGAGTTTAGTTTTAATCCAACAAATGTTGTTTAAGGATTTTGCGTTGCTTAGTTAGAAAATGTAAATACAAATAATAGTGATTTGTGACTGGGCGTTTGTGTCTATTGTTTACAATAATTCCTGTAAAAATGTTCCTTCAGTCCTGCTCACAAAAGTTATAAAGTGAAGCTTTAATATGATCTTGTACTGGAAGAAAACAGAAACCAACATTTGATCCTTACTGAGCAGACATCAAAAGTGTCTTCAAGTAGATATAAGGTTATACAGCCCAAAATGAAAATGAATGGTACAGGTACGGTGGTCGAAGAGGGTCAAACTTCTGCTATTAGAGAGAATCAACGTGTTGCAGAAACCCATTTGAAACCCAGCAAATTGAAACTAATTAAAATTTTACATTCAATTTACTTTTGTATATTTAAATCTGCAGAAAATAACATGCAATATAATGCACAAAAATAAATAAAAAAGAAGCAGCAAACATCACTGTGCAGAAAACACTGTTTAAATGTTATTTTTATTCATTTATGCCTCTCTAAGAGAGAATTGTTTTTATTTTTCTTTAAGCTATAATGACATTTACAACAAATAATAATGTATTGAGTTTGTTTTGTTCAGTAGAGGAACGAGAGCAGGTGAGTTTGTTAGTGATCAGTGGTCACCACAGTCTAACCCTTCCCTCTCGGTGCCTGAAAGCATCAGAACGTCGACGGGCTGGTTAACACCCGAGCGCTCGTGCCGCCTCATCTATCCGTCCTCTCTGCTGTTTGCTGCTTTATTTATTACCTGCTTGTCTGCGTCTTCCCCTCTCTGCCTTTCATCACTGCCTGGATTCCCAAATGTAAAATGGCAGAAGAGACAGAGACAGACAGAGTGGTTTACATTTTTAATGGCAGGCTTTTATATTTTAACAAGCCTTCCTTCTCTCTTCCTTAATTTAGTTCAACGAGGAGAGCCGATAAAGAGACAGATGGAGAGGAATATAGGAATATATTCCACATAAACTGATCTGCTCCCTCTTATAGTGAATGTGAGGGAGATGCTCTCTCTTTCTAGTCTAGGAGCATCTGAATGTCAACATGAATACAAAAGGTTGATTCAAGTTGACTTGTGTTTTATTTCTTTCTTTATTTTTTAATATTTTATCATTTCATTGTCTTTAGATCTTTTGAAAAGCTGTAAGACAATGTTGTCAGAGAGGAAAGGACACTTTAGACTTATTGTTTGGTTTATTTTAGCTTTCATTCTTTATGCTCTACAAAACCTGAATCTAAAGCAAAAACAGAGCTATTAGTAAGCACAGCTCTACTATTCTGTCCTGTCAGGATTTGATGGATCAAATCTTTAGTGAACATGATAGAGTTGTGGTAGTGATCAAGGCGTTCACCGATGCCTCAGAGGAGGAATGAAAACTGTAGTCTGCACACAGCACTGCTGATGTTCAGACCACCTTAAAACTAAAGTTTTATACTGCACGGTGGTGCAGTGGTTAGCGCTCTTGCCTCACAGCAAGAAGGCCCCGGTTCAAATCCCGGTTGGGGGATCAGAAACACCAGCTGGACCTTTCTGCGTGGAGTTTGCATGTTCTCCCCGTACATGTGTGGGTTCTCACCGGGGACTCCAGCTTCCTCCCACCATCCAAAAACATGCTTCATAGGTTCATTGGTTACTCTAAAATTGCCCCTAGGTGTGACTGTGTGAGTGATTGAGGTCCTGTGACAGACTGGGGACCTGTCCAGGTGAACCCTGCCTTCACACATCAGTAGCCAGATCAACCCCGAAAGGGACAAAGCGATCAAGAAAATGAATGAATTTATACTGAAAAAAATAGAAAATAAACAAACATACTTTGACAGAATATTGGCGTCTAACAATGTACTGTAGCTTACTTGGCGTCACATGACAACATGAGCAGAACAGAATCACAAACAGCTAAAGCTAAAGTCTGGTGGATGTAAAGCAACTACCTGCTAATGCTTGTGATAACCCTAATGGGGGTGTGAGGGGCTGTAAGCTAGTGAGGGCAAGTGTAGAAAGAGAGACGGGACGTGGTGCATTTCTAATGAACTCCTGCTGCTCTGTTCCAGAAAACGATGAAGTTTTTAGATTGTGTCTAAAAACAGAATCCTCGTGATTAACAGACCTGTCTGACTTTAATGCTCACAATTGATTTAAGATTTCATAATAATTTTAAGTAATTTTAACACCAACTCCGAAAAGACTAAGAGCATCAGCTTTGTAAACTCCTTTTTCTTTCAGCTGCAGCCTCAAAAACAAAGAACATTTCAACAAAGCGAGCAGAAATAATGAGAATATTAGCTGGGAGCAGAGCGGTGAGGTCGGAGGAGCTGCCACCTGAAGCTGATGGGGGGGGGGTGTATGGAGGACTCATTATTCACACCCGTCTGCTGCTGCGAGAGCACCAACATGTCTGATGGCACAAAAATAAACTGTCACTTCACTAACTCTGTAAATTGCAATATTTCATCCCACATTAGTTTGATTTCCACAATTTCCAATTGTCATTTTCAATTAATGTTACAAACCAAATAAAGCACACACTGGCACACAGACATGAAGAGGGATGAAAGGAGATAATAAGGCAGCTTTGATATTAGCACACACAGACACTACAACACGGGCTGGAGACACACGCCGAGCATGCTGGGAAATGTGTCAGATTACTGAGCAGAGATTTCAAATGTTTTATGAAGTCAGGAAGGTTTTAAAATGACATTTACTTTAGCTAAAACGCTCCAAAGTGTTTTTCCAGTTTTAATGAAAGTTTCACCTGAAGTTTTACTAAAATATAACTGTTAACAGAAATATAAATCTTCATCATGAAGAAATGAAATAAAGATTATATTGTGCAGTTTATATTGTGGAAACATTGATGTCACATAGATTTCCTGGTTATATAGTGGAGTCATTGTAACAGAAGCATTTAGATGTAAACCAGACTAACAGGAAAAAGCAAAGGGAAGTCTCAGCTGAAGCTTGAATGTAAAGTCTGCAGAAAAAACACTGGAAACTCTGTAATAAAGGAGATGCCTGTGTTTTCTGCTGTTACAGTTTCATTTTTAAAAGCCTGAATAAAGTATCTGGAAATATGAAATAGTGTCAGAAAAAGAATACAGGTGATGTGCTCTTTTTTTAAGGTTCTGACACTTACTTAAAAAAGTATTTCACACATGCATGAAAACAAATGTGCAGGAAACCTGAAATCCTTAGAAAATGATGGAATAAAAGTTTCTCTATAGCTTGAACGATGCTAGCTGTATGGGAATAAATACATAATTCCATTTTGTGATTTAAATGACATAAACCAACACACGTTTCTTAGGATCCAAGCGACCCACTCCAATGAAAATCGTCTGTTTTTAACATGTTTTCCTTATGGTAGAAGACATAAATAAAATAATTTACGATTAAACTGTGTTTCTGAGTATTTCCTAATTAATCTGGCCTGCTCACACCCAGGTGTTGATGAGCGTTCAACAAGTCTCAAAACTGTACGACTGGATTGATCCAATATTGCTCGTCGTTATTTTAGCGGTGCTAATACTAGCTTAAGGCTATCAGCTCAACCAGCGCTGTCAGCGACGGGGCAACCCAGAATTGTATTTCTAATGAGCTAAAATGACAAAAGCTTTTTGAATCCAGCCAAAAACGTCATAATTATAATTAAAAGATTACTGGGAACAATTTTACAATAGAAAAACAAGGACTCGACTGTAGGAAAAGCTCTGTGACATGCAGAGGGTTAACTGGACGTATGGAGGAACATTCTGTGAACGGCGCCGGCCGCTCTCTAAGCAAACTGCACGTCTGACAGAAAACACCTGCTGCAGCAACATCCAGACACAAACACACAGCTCAGAGACCTCCAGAGAGGAAACGTACATTCTCCAGTTGTGAGACATGCATACATGCGTTTGTCTCTCGAGTGACGGAGGACGGCCTCAGCCGTCTCTGCCTTTCACATCTGAAATAAGGCAGAAAACGAAGGAGCAGAAAGCATGGTTGTCCTTCTTCCTGTGAGGTGAACTTCTGATTCTACATACAACATGTGTCTGTGAAGTTCTTCCATTCAGAGAACTGGAGGAAGATTATAAAAGTTCTGTTGCTTCAGCAGTTTGTAAACCTGAATCTGGTTCTGTGATGTTTGTGTCAGTGTGTTTCTTCTTCGGTGGTCTGCTGGGTTCCAAACAAACTCATGAAGTGAAGCATTAAGCTTCAAAAACACAGATTAACTATAGCTTTGTTATGGAACAAAGATAAAAAATATAAATACAAATAAATATAACTCTTCCCTAAAAACATTTTCTTCTTTTTGCTTTATCAAGCATCTTCTCTAATAACAACATAAACAGTTTTTAATACATGTTTACCATCTATATCTACACATTAAACAACTTTTTTAACAGTTGTTAACAATAGTTTCATATTGTGTAGGTTTTAAATTTACTCAAGAATATATATCTTTTCAATTAACTATAATAAAAATAAAGAATTTTCTGAAAAGGTAAATAATGAACCCAAGTGTATAAACTGAGGACAGACATAGAAGCTACAACTCTAACAGTCAATTGTTAAAAATGAATCCATTTTCAAAGCATTTTTTTATTTAGGTAGATTTAGGTCTAGATATTAGAATAGTTAGTTTTTGACATGTCCTTGAGGCAGTATCCAAACATTCATTTTACAATAATAACCCAGCAGTTTCTACACTCCTGAAACACTTCAGCTCTGTTCTTAGGACACATTTAGGGTTACAACTTAAATACTAATGTTTCATTTAAGCTTCATTTACATTTTTTCCTGAGTTAAACTAACCCAGAAAAAGCTCATTTTTTAACCTCAGAATTGAGTTAAAACAACCAGACTTGGGTTATTTTTGGAGTTTAGTATTTCTTATTGCAAATGTACATTTATATACAAAGAAAATCCAATGTAGGTGGAAATGTTTTTGAATAATTGACACATACAAAGGCAATATATCAGATTGTTCCATATCTGATAAATTGCATTGAAATGTGGGGAAATAAAAACAGGAAATCAATAATCTCCATATTTAGATTACAGACACCATCAATAAGAATCACCATCAGGAGTAACTATTGGGACCAGCTCCACCACTGTTTATCAAGCTGAAAATATAAACATGTAAAGATCATTCCCCTCTAAAACTCATGTATAGAGCACATCATGAAAGTCTGCCATATAACATACAAATAAAGTTTGAAAATAGAAAAGAACAATTACAACCTAAAGGGACACGATCATTTCAAAACCAACAAATTCAGAGCAAAAAAGAATGAGGAAGTAATTCAGTGTTGAGTATCAGACTATGGAATAATCTTGAAAAATCAATCAGACAAATGCTCACACAATATGAATTATAAGGTCAGTGGGAACTGGTTAAATAAACAAATTAAAAATTGGTTTGTTTTTTTGTTAAGTTTTTATTTGTCTGCTTGTGTTGCTTTTGCCAGCCAGTTGACATCTAGATGTTACAGAACAAACAGATGGATTAGGTTAAAACAGCTTGATGGATTTAGTTCAATGAGACAGGGACGATAAGTTTTCTTCTTTCCTCTCATTTTCACCAAATGACCAGAACATTATGATTTTTTTGCTGTTTGCTATGAAAATGAAATGAATAAACTAAAAAGCTGAACTTATGTGAAGCTGGATGAAACGTGAGTTTGAGGGGATGGACAGGCGTCTGGGTGACGTTTCATCCATCCGCCGTCATCACTGCTCCTCCACAGCCTTCACCTCCAGTTTTCAGGCAGCAGGGATCTATTAAAAACTGCTGTCTATTATTTCACAAGCCCCCACTGAAACAACTGTGGAAGTTTGGAGGGGCTTCCGTCAGCTTACAGGAATGATTTGAGAGTATTTATGGTGTTAAAAGGCATCAGGGAGTTTTGCAGGGAAGTGATGCAGATTATGAATCATCTCAGTTACTGTAGGTCTGCTTCATGGAGTGAGGGGGGGCTTCAGTTCTTCAGGTCTAAACTGATCCAACATGCGGTCGGTATGACAACTCACCGAGACTCAGAGGGCAGAGCAGAGGATTTCACTTTAGTTTGTGACCGGTGACAGAATCAACAGAGGATGTGTGGAGCCATGCTTCTGTTTATGTCTTCTGAGGTGTGTGTGTGTGTGTGTGTGTGTGATGCCTGTAAACTGTATATGTCTCTCTCCAACATCAGTCTACCACCTGTTTTCCCACACTGTATCTCAGCTGCAAGCTGTGTGTCAGACTGCAGCCGGCTGAGCAAACGCTGCACTGCACAGCTGTGTGGATGTGTGCATGAAGGGGGGGGCAGATAAACACATTTAGACAGGAAGATGAAAACAGCAATGGCCGCCAATATGTAATATGTTGAATATGTAGTGAAGTGAGTAGAATGTGTGTGTGTGAGTAAAGCATCACCAGCACAGAGGAGAGAAACATCTGTGAGACTGGCAAAAAAAAAAAGAGCAGTGGAAAAAACAGCAGTGAAAGAGGCAGCAAGGGGGCGGGGCTTCAGAGTCACAGGACAAAAATAACCAAAAAGAAAAACAATAGAGGTAAGTAAATATTTAGAAAAGATAGAATTGAGAGTGTGTGACTGAACCCTTTGGAAGTTTAATTTTTAAGACCCACCCCGTGTTTGTGACCAGTTCATTTATCTTATGATGGAGGACATACACAGACAGAGTTCCTCGTCAGAGCTGATATCCAGACGACTGGATAGCTCCAATATTGCTCACCATTTTTGTGAGTGTCTGTAGAGTCAGAGAGAGAGAGTAAAACGATGGTTGATGGGATGTGGAGGCTGGAGCATTCATGGCCTTCTGTGTGTTTACAGCTAAAGTGAGAGCTGAGCCTTTGCTCCAAATACTCTTTAAATGGACATTTACAGACATGTCACTTGGAACACTAATGTAAACCAATAACTGATTTGATGAATGGACCGTACAGATCGCTCCTGTGTGACCTGATCTATGTGCCGACACACAGACACTGAACACGGCGTCTAAAGATTGATAGAAAACTCTGTCAAAGCTGTTTTCACATAGACATGAAGCAAATCTTCTAATACTGCTGTTCTAAAGCGGTTAACAAAACTGCAAGGAAGGCCATAAGAAAACAAGACATTCCTCCTAAAAAGACACCGTCATGTCTGGGTTTTATCACTGTGAGGACAACAGAACTGGGATGTTCTGTTGGTCAGTCTGACTGCATTGAAAAGGTTATTTAGACTGGTAAAACCTTTATTGAAGAACACTGGAGTATTGATCAATAAAGTTTTTCTTTTTCTTTCTTTCTTTGTTCTGCAGCGTAGAGGCTGGATTCATCCAGAATGAACACCTGCTCTGGATTATATTGATCCTCCTCGGTTATCTTTATCCTTTTCCGTTTGTTTCTGATGCAGCTTCTCTTTCACTGCAGCTGATCCGGTTTGATGTCATCGGTCTACCCCTGCATGTGCTTTTATGTTCCAACACTTAGTGGAAACGCTCACTTGAAATGACCTGGACCGTTTTAAACCGGCCTGGAGGGGAGTGGTCCGGTCCGGACCGCTCAGTGGAATAAGGCATAAATGGAGACACAAGTCAACTGACTTCAATGAAAAAAGGATTGAAGGTAATCTTCTGAACAGGACAGAGTTACTTCAATATGATGCGATTAACTTTTGGAAGTCTTGTTTCAAAGATTTTCTGCCTTTTTTCCTTCTTCAGTGCTCTGATTGGCTGTAAATCAACCTCCTGTGCAGAATGCGTGCAGTTTGGATGGACATAAATCTTTATCACGATCAGATCTTTGTTTTCATTCTACAGTATCTGACTTATCTCTCTATGACGGTTTGATCTTTGAGAGTTTAAACAAGAGAGAAAGTGTAGAACGTGTAGAACTTAAGACATTTATAACTCTACTATGCAGACTTCACCTATTGAGGGCTATTATGAGAACATGAAATAAATGAGGGAACACAGTGTTCCTCCAGTTGCTGATGTTTCTTCATCTCTGCGACTACATTTTCAATGATTGTCCCAACAACAGACAGGAGTGTTTATCCTGCAGATCTGATGTTCTTCAGGAAAAAGGAGCCATGAAGCACTTTGTTAAATGATTCACCTAAAAACAAAAATCTGTTTATGATTACCATGAATAAAAGTGACATCTTTCATTTTAAGAACAACAACAGTTTAGGTTGGTTGGAGTTCCTCAGCCTCTGAGAATGTCTCCGGATGATTCTCGGTCAGACTAAGTGTGTTGTGCTGGAGCTGCTGCTGTGTTCTCCTTACAGTAATGAGCATGTTATTCTATCAGCCAATAATCCTGGGCCTGTATAAACACGGGTCCTAATGACAACACAAGGGGCCATTTATGCTTCTGTGTGTTTCCACGTAAACTCTGCTTTTCTGCACTCATCCTTCACCTCATTTGATTCTCCTTTACCTTCATTTTCACAGAAAAACAGACCAAATGCTATGCTGACTCACATCCAAATTAAACAGAAACGTAATTTACAAAAATATTTGTTCTAGCATGAAGCAAAGCTTGAAATGTTTTCCTGAGCTAAACCTTCACATCACTTTATGAAGCCTCATTCCAAAATGAACAAAGAACAGAGCAGTTCTTCCAACGATCTCCAGATGAAGCTGAAGCTGTGCAGCCAGAGCCTGATGCAAACACACCGCTCCTGTTCCAGCTCCTCTCAGGTCTCAACACCTCCTCAGAGCTGGACTCGTGTGCAGCCTGAAAAGTAGGAAAACTTCCATCCAACCTTTCCCTGTGTGGGTGGTACGCAGCCCCACCATTGGTTCATTTGGAGCAGCAAACGCACCTTTCCTGCAGGTGTGTTTTACTCCTCTGAATGAAGACAAAAGAGGCATCAGGATGCTTTCAGTGAACTCTGTAGCTCTCATGTTGACACATTGCCACAGTTTTTCACTAATATACTAAGTGTTGGAACCTAAAGCTGTGTGAGAGTTACGCTAAGTGTGTAAGCGGTTGCAGAGTTACGGTGGTTCAGAGAGCTGTAACCAGGGTCAGCTCTGGTGTTTGAAGGGTTAATACAGTGATGCAGAGAGAAAACATCTCAAACATCTTTTACTGTGTCGGACCTGCAGCCGTCTGTCATTCTGGTGGAAAATCTGAATTTCAGTGAACGATGACTTTGAATTTGTTTCTGTTTGTGTCACTGAGGATAAAATCACCTAAAATATCCTTTAGATTAAAAATGTGAGTCTTTCTTCATTTACTCCTGTTTTATAAGCATGACTCAAAATAAAAAAAGCTGGCAGGAAGTTGTAGTGAACTCTGATATCAGACTGGAGGGCCAACAGTGACAAACAGCAACCAAACATTTCAGTCCAGGTTTGAAAATGTAAACAGAAGATGTTTGAACGTTCTCACTGAGGCATCTGGATGTCTTTAGAGTTTGTGCTGTGTCTGCATCCCCCCTTATGTCTCACAGATGTTTGGTTCTTCATCATTTAAAGTTGTGGAAAAAAAGATAAACTTCTTATTTATCACAAACAGAACTGCTGTTTGCCTTCATTTATTATGGTCAAGATGTTACGGCTCTTCTCTCTTTGAGACCATCAAAGTTCACAGCATCTAAATCTGCTGCCTTCAACCCAGCGTTTCAGACGAAGAACATTTGAGACCAAACATCTGACTGGATCTCAGATTCCAGCAGAGAGACTCCGCTCCTACCATGAGGGAGTGTCTGTTGGCTGATAGCAGTCCCGTCCCGTATCCGCTGCTCAGAGCTCCCATGGCGCCGTTGTGCGTGTGTGCAGCCCCGATGAGCCCGTGCATGTCGCCGTGGCCGCCGGCCATGCCCGTCGATGGTCCCACCGCGTGGCTCCGCAGAACATGGATGGCATCGTCCAGACGCTCCAAACGGTCCTCGATACGACTTTGCTGCAGAGACAGAGAATATCTGCTGCATCAGAAGCTGAGCTGTAAACAAGACAGAAACTGGATTTCTACATGTATGAAGAGTTCCATGTAAACCTCAGAAGATAATCTCTTTTGTTTTATTTAGTGCTGTCATGCCATTCTTTTTTTGTATGATGAATTAATTAATAGTGAGCTGTAATTCATTAATCTAATTCATCTATTTTAATCAGAATCTTTTTAACCCATGACTGTTAGTGAACTTCTGGCACAGTAAAATACTGGGATAAAGCAGACAGAAGTAGAGAAGAGAATCTAAGAAGGAAGAGATGAAACACTGGGAAGGAATTGAACTTTTAGACTTTTTTAGAATTTTTTTTTAAAATAAACTTTTGCGTTTTTGCGCTCTAACAGTTTATTTAATATTTATATTTTGGTTAAATGACCATAGTACGAGCTGGATAAATGGATAAATGCTCCTTCAGGTGTGCAGAACATGGAAGTAAACATCAGATGCAAAAATGAGCGATTTAAAAAAAAAATGCACTAAAATGTCTGTAATTTATTAATTGAGATAATAATAATTCGAGAGCCCAAGTTTTATAAAAGACCAGCGTGTGTTTAACTTGTTCTTGTGTCATTTTCTGATGGACATAAACTAAGCTGGGCTTTTGAATATTTCTTTATTCCAATCGTGGTGAACGAGGAGCAGAAGGAAAAATCCTCTATGACAAATATGTAGAAAATAATGCTGGGCAGGCCACGAGTTTCCTGCTCCGTAATGGGGAGGAGAAGAAGGGTGGGGCTCTGGACCAACGGCTCCGCCCACTCTGCAGAAACTATGTCCTAGAAAACGACGTGGTGTAATAGTTTTTTCCTAAAAGACCACAAAATAATCATTAAAAGAACATTTTGACAGCAGATCAAAAGTGGGACTTCTGATTTAAATATCTCGTTGAGTTGCAGTTTGTGATGTCACCACAGTTGAACATCAGATTTGAATCATGAAAAATAAAAGTCAGATGGGTTTACGATTACTTTACTGTTTTTACTTTGTATTCACGTTATGAAATTTAAATAGCAGAAAACTTTCAAATGTGGGTAAAGAGAGAAACGTCGTTTTAGGAACCAGCTGACTGCATTTATTGAACATGTGTTTACCAGAGAGTGCAGTGGAGCCTCGTAGTTTGGCGACGATGCCCCCTGCCCGCCGTTCCTCGACCACACGGCGGAACTGGCGGCTGGAAAAGAGACGAGAACGTATCACGTTAACGTGAGTTAATGACAGATCAAACGTTTCTGACTGACAGCCTTGACCCTGAACACTCTTCTTTGCTGGTGACAAACTAAAATCCCTCCACATGCGTTTGTTCTTTGATCATTACAGTGCATTCTGGGAAAACAATCCCTGCCTCGTGTGACCCAGCGGAAAACGAGGTATTGTTTGAGTGTCGAATAAAGCCAGCATCTCCTTTGCTTTTAAATGTCAAAGAGAGAAGTCACTTGATGCTCGGCGCCAAAGGAGGACAAAAACATCTTCACACAAAAGCACACTTTCATAGCATCCACTCGACGTATGCGCTCATGATAAACAGAGATGAAGAACAGAAATGCAAAAACAAACACGGTCATATCTCATCACAAAAATGCTAATATCAGGCTTTTGTCTCTGACAGGGAACAAGTGGTTGATTAGCATGAGCTCTCCGCAGAGTAAACACGCTTTTTGTCCGCTGGTGTGTGCTTTTGTGCCGGCCGCTGCTCATCTCAAATGACAGGTCTCATTAGCTGGTAGGCAGAGGAAAGACGGCGACTTGTGTGATTTCACAGTGACATGAGGCTGAGGAGCTGAGCCTTTTCAACAGATTATAGAGGAGATGTTAGAAGAGGACATACAAACAATAAAACACAGAAAGATGGTTAGCAAGCTAACCGTTGATTTTAGAGAGGACGCTGACGCTTCACAGCAACAATCCTGTACATTTGACACTCTGACTCAAACTCAAAATGAAGTGGGTTATTTTAATGAAATGTAAATATTATAAAGCTTTTTGAACAAGTTGTACACCTGCTGCTTGGCAGCCATGAAGATAACTGTAACAATATCAGTTCAAACATCTAAACTCAACAAGAAAAAACTTTTAATTAATGTGGAAAGTTTAAAAAAGAAAGGAAGAAAATGACGAGTATTAATGTCTTCAGTCAGGAACTTTGAAGACGTTTAGATCAGATCTATTGTGCTCTAAGACTGGTGATTGGTCAGAGATACTAACAGAAAAGATGCTTGTCATTCCAAAAGCATGACATGTTTATCTTTAATGAATGCAACAGTATTAACTCAGAATATCAGTTTCTCCTTTGACTCACAAGCCAACAAACAATTCTCTGACTCGATCAAAAGACGAGCGGTTTGAGACACTTTTTCCCTGAAAAGCTGACCCATCCGAGCCCGTGTCGACACTCCTCAGATGTTTTTACTAGTTTTATCCATTTGCATGAGTGCAAACAAAATGCAGGAGGCAGGAAACACAGAGACCTGAGCTGCGCTGTGTATCCATGGCAACTGATGCTTTGTACTCACGATTAGAAATGGGGAAATGACAGCAATGCATTGTGTTCTTTGCAAATTAGTTCTCACATTAGCAAAGCTAACTTTTGGTGCAGCAACAAACAGACTGGCAAAAGTTTCTATATGTAGATCAAGAATGCCTTTTTCAATTTTAGTCTATTTCAGTTTTTGATAACTGATGACTCACAGTTAGATCATATTTGTGGCCGTGTAACTATTAAGATTTAACAAGAAAAACTAAAATGTTACAGACTGTAAAATGAAGTATCAGTCAAGGACAGGATTTTGATATTTCACTATTGTTGCTGTAAAGAAGTCAACAGAATCAGAACAGGATGTTAGCCCATCCATGTTCAGGACCCCAGAGAAGGTCACGGACCTACAGTAAACCCTCCCTTATTGGCGGGGGTTAGGGACCGGAGGCATTTTGTTTGGCAGCCAGTGAGTCTGCTGATGACAATTCTCCATGCATGTGCTCCCCCTCTGTGCCTCAGCAGCGCAGTACCCCCAGACGCCAAAACTTCGTCTTGAGATGTCACAGTTTTTAGATGAACAGGAAGTCAAGTGACTGACAACACATGGTAAATAAAGAACCTTGAATATGCAGAGCAACACTGTATATCTATGTGACGGAGCAGCAGTGTTTGACAGAGAAGACAAAGACAATGAAAGATTAGAACACAGTAACTGTTGGACTCTTGTTGTCAAGATCCCACAGCAGAACCCACTTTCAGTGGAACATAAGCTGGTCAGTCCCCTTGTTGGGAGCAAATATGGTCTTCTAGAGCTGAATCATTTTGGATATTATAGTTGGATTTGTTATCTTCAGGAAGCTGAATTTAAAGAACATTGAGTCAAAATGATTTCTAAGGTTTATTCTGGTGCAACAACCAAAACTGGTTTGGTTGTTAGAAGTCCGACTTGTGACTGACCTGCAGGTTTGTTCGACTGCAGAGGGACTGAATCTGCCTGTTTGCTTGTTGTTTACGGGGTTTGCTTCATCTGAATCACTTGTGTTTGAAAGATGCTATGGAAAACAAAATGCCTCTCCTCTCCTCCCCGGAGACGACCTTTGTTGGTTACCGGAGCTTCAGTGAATTTGATCAGAAACGTTAGAACTTGTTCAGTCAGGTAAAGCCCTCCGTTTTAGCCTTTTCATTCTAACTCTGATCTCATTAGCATGTGCTCCTTTTTTACACTGTCTTCTCATTTTGTCTTGCAGTCTTTTCCTCCCCTCTCTTTTATTCACATTACATGCTCATTTCCATATGCTAATTAATGAATAATCACCTGGGTACATTCATGTGCAAATTCAAATATATGTATTAAACGACAGGGTAAATTATTCTGAGTCCAATGGTGTAAAACACCCTTACAGAATTAGCCTTGGATATCAATTTGCATGTAGTTTGTTCTAATAGGCTTCATTTCTAATTTGTAGAAAGTGGAGTAACTTTGACACAATGATAAACACCAATTATGGTTTAGTAGGCAATCCTAGGCAGCTCTAATGAATATGAAGAGGTTGGCGTGGAGGGGGACGAGGGGAGAGGCCTTGTGTTTGCAGAGCTGGCGGCTTGGTGAACAGTTTGTCGGAGTGGTGCTTGTAATTAAAGTGATCAGTCAAAGCGGGTGCGCACAAATTTCAAACTGTGTATATTGAAACGACAATTAAAGACAAGCTCAGGACATTTGTTATTAGGGAAATCATTTTTCTCTCTGAACCCTAAAGCATCTGCAGGGAGAAGGACTACACCGAAGGAGGAGTGAGGAGACAACAGCCACGGCTGAAAGACTCTAACATTCACCCACACAGTTCAGTGTCTTCTAAAAGTGATTTCAGTTCAAGTTTCATTTCATTTATGATTAGATTTTACTAGAATGTTTTTTTTTCCCAAATGTATTTGAATAAGGGTCAAATATGAGTTCCAGCTCACCTGGTCAGCTTTCTTTAGAGTGACCTGGAACAATATTTGTTTGATGTGAATCACATTTATTACCATCTAAAGTAAAACTGAAATAACTTTAACAATCTCTTCAATTAGAACGGTATTCTCTGCTCAGTCTGGGAAGTTTTCTGTTATGTTTCAGGCACAGAGTCTATGGAGCTAAACTGAGGCCGATATTATTTAAAAGCCAAATAAAACACATTGAAAAAAGTAATGGTGTTTGGCTAAAAACATCTAAAATGTCCAAAACTATTTTCTATTCTAAAATAAACCTAACTGTTTTCAGTTTCAGGTGCTCCTTTTTCAGGTTTCAAAATTTAAAATTTCAATTTCAGAACTTTTTTTTTTCACTTTCAACTTTTTTTTTGGTTATTTTCTTTTTTTTTCGAATCTGAAAATTTCAGTTTAAAAACTTTTGGCCCCGTTGAGCCATTAGACCACAGGAGATAACCAGAGCTCCTACACTGTTTCAGCCATTTTATGTAAGCATGAGAAGAGTTGTTTTACGCCATAAAACTGCGTTTTGCACCCATCTTGGGACAACTTTTGAGAATGATAGTACAGACTACACAGCCATTTTTCTGACCGTAATTCAGAGTCAGTGACTGCACCGGGACTGAGGTTACCACCCTCATTGATTTGAATTGATCCTTCGTGTTAGCCCCCCCCCAACGCGCCACAACGGGGCCAAAAGTTTTGAAGGTTTAATTTTCAGATTCGAAAACAAACAAAACAAAGAGTTGAAAGTGAAAAAAAAAGTTTTTAATTAAAATTTTGAGTTTTGAAACCTAAAAGACAGAACATTTAAAGCTGAAAATAATCAAGTTTATATTAGAAAAGCAAAAAGTTTCGGACAAATTAAATTTTCTTTGCCCAAACACTAATTTTTTCTTCAATTTCTTTTATTTGGGTTCCAAATAAAATTGGCCCCAATTTGGCTCCATACAGAGTCCTGATGCTTTTATCTTTTTCATTTTTAATCTGATGTGATGGAGCTGAATGCTCTGATGGGGCTGAATCCTGTTTGAGTGTATGTGTGTGTGTGTGTGTGTGGGTGGGGTGGGGGGGGTCATTATTACAATAATGGACAAAATGTCAGTAAAGTGTGCCATAAATCTTATGTTTACTGACTGTTTCTGATGACCAACAGCACAGCTTTGGTTGTTAAAACTGATGTCTAAACAGAAAATAAAAGATAATGTAAATATTTTTTTATTTGACTAGATATTTCTAAGATGAAACAAGAAAAGACTTAAAATAAGATCAAATCATCTTTTTGTGTTATTCTTAATCTGGATAGGAGTAGATCTGCAGTGACTGGGGGAATGCTGCAGCATCTAAAATGATTTTAAGTTTGCTTTAGGACTGTAATCAAACCTGATTTTAGGACATTTTTAAAATCCTTTTAAAATGACAGTGGAACTGTAAGTCAGTTTGGAACAGTTTGAGTCCAGTCTGGAGTCCGTCAGAGCCAGGCCCAGCGTGGGTTCTGCTCTCAGGTCTCGTTTTTACCTGTGAGGGAGGGCGGTGAGCCGACCGGGGTGGAGGGGTTGGATGAGAAGCTGTTGTTTGTGTGATCTGGAGAGTAGATCTGGGAAAAAAGGCAAAAAAGATTTTAGGAGGAGTTAGAAACCATAGAGAGATTTACTTGGGCAGAATGCAGGGGGAGGACGGTGTCTGAGCTGTACTTACCGATGCGAGTGCTTTCCCTAAGGCATCTCCTGTTTGAGAGCTGCTGGCTGCTCCACTCTGTGCTCGGTTAGCTGTGACACACACACACACACAGGGGAAAAGACGGATGTATCCTTGTAAAAAACAGTTGTTCACTGCATTTTTAATTATTCATCGGTTCTACTGACACAAGGTGATCATTAAAAGAGAAAATTACAGCTTCCACTTTGGAAAACAAGGAAGTGAGTCTGATATTTTCAACAGAAGAATTCTATTGGTTGGGATCCGTCCTCCTTTCTGCTCATCATTTAGTCAGGGTGACTCGATTCTTTATGGATTTGGAAAAAAGTGGACGCTGAATGAGCAATAACCTAATTCAATTTGGACTCAATTTTATGACAGGGTCTCTATAAAAAGACAGAACAGGTTTGTCCTCAGTGAAAGACAGCTCCTGTGCATCAGTTTCTACCGTTCATCAGACATTTTTGGACTTTCAGAAGAACTTTTAAGCGGGAACCCATCCTGATCTTCTTTCAAACAAAGTGGCAGGAATGAGACACGGGTACGGCCCACATGTCTGCTTCCTGACAGCATGTGACTGAGTGTTAGCTGAAGGTGCTTCACACACACTGAGTACAGGGATGCGACCTCACAGGAGAAGCCCCGCCCCTCCTGACCATTGACTGTACTAGAGAATTGGACAGAGTGACCCCTCCTCTCTGGCGGACCAAACAGGAAGTTCCCCTAACTTCTATAGAGAAGCAAACAGCTGTTACTCAGTCAGAATAACCATTCTTGCTCAAATACCTTTTTTTTTTTTAAACATTATTTTTGTTTATCGCATGGTATTCAAGTTATAAACTGACCAATCAGAGGCCTCATGTTGAGGCCAAGCATGCTTTCCAGTAGTAGGAATTCCACCAAGCTGGCTATTGATTGGCCAGAGAGGTTGCCATGGAAACATACTCAGATGGACTCGAACAAACACTGCTTACTGACAACTTCTGGTTCCAACATGGCGACGTCTGTACGGTGAAACACGGGCAGCTGATTTAACTGAATTGTAATTTCTTTGGGTCTCACTCGCTCTGTCCAGTCCTCAGATACAGTCAGTGCTCCTGACATGATCTCCACTCATCTCTGCTGAAAGCTCCCACACAAGCCCAACTTCAACCTTCCACCTCAGATGAATCCATTACTGAGATTGGCAGCGCTGGACTCTGCTAAGCTGTTAGCAAGCAGGCCTGTAGACAGGTAGAGAGACAGACAGACAGACAGGAGGCAGCATATGTTTGGAGGCTAAAGCCCCCGTCTCACTCACGACACACCACTGGCCCAGTAAAGCATCCACAGGATTACTGCAGCGCACACAGACACACACCAACCCGGATCCTAGCTTGATGCCTAATTGAGAACACATGCAGGAAAAATCTTTTTCATAAATGAAAGCTTACAGCCGCACAGAGGAGAGCACTCTGAGGATGAAGCGGGTGTTTTTGTTGCTTTTCCTCTCTATCCTGCACTTCTTCAAAGAGAGCATTCTTATTTGAAATGGCAAATCAAAGCATTACGAAATCTTTCTGGGTTTTTGATGTCCGCTGCTCGTTCTGAGCGCAGGAATCAGTTCAAAGCTTCTGTTTGTATCTGACACGGAACATATAGAGGGTTAATTCATGCAAATAGTAACGGTTAAGATCTGTGTTCCTTCATCACAATCACAGTGGAGGATGTAAAGTGTTTCTGGGATGGATCAACGTCTCCACAGCTCCTCCTCTGCAGAGGAAACTGAGGAGGAGACAAAGCTGTAAACAGTCGCAGTCAACAACAAACAACGGCACGTTTGTGAACACACATTACTGTGTGTTCATGTTCTCTGGTTTGTTTCTGGCACCAGGAAATGTAGGAGATCTTTAAAAAGAAAAGTTCCATCCAGCTCTAATTTTATTTTTTCATTTGAACCAAAGTCCATGTAGCTAGAACATCTGCATATGTGAAGTGTAGAGAGAGCAGAGAGCAGGTGGAGGAGAGGAGTGAAGGTCAGCTACAGCAAGAAAGAGAGTCAAAGAATGGATGAGGAATGGTGAGCTTACAGGGAAGAGGTGGAGGAACATCTAGGAAGGGGGAGGTTGGCTATGGAAAGGAGATAATAAATGAAATGCAAGCATGAAAGATGTGGAAGACTATGGTGAGAACATCCATGCTGTTAGATCAGAGACAGGAAGCAGAGCTGGAGATGCTGAGGTTGAGTGACCAGGATGGATCAGGAATGAATCACAGGATCGGATCATGGTAGATGTTCTGGAGGGAACAGTTGGAGATGTTTGGACACACTGGGAGGAGGAATGGGGGAGGCGGATCCAGCCCCGCCTCCACAAGTGGCCCAGCCCTCTGAATACTGTCAGAGACCCACGATATATTCTTTTTTCCTGTCTGGCTGTACGATTGAGATCCACACAGAACTTCTGCAGTCTGTAGCCCTATCTGATACTTGAGCTTGATTTCATTCTATAAAACTGGAATTCTTTTCTAGGAAGTTTTAAACTTTGAGAGTTTAAACATGAGAAAAAAAGGAGTAAAATGTCCATGTTTGTCTGACAAAAGTGGTTAAATTGTGTACGGATGAGTTTTACTTTAAGAAAGTAACTCCAGCAATAAACGAGGGAACGCTGTTCTGGTGAACATATAATATATATATATATATATATATATATATAGTATATATACAGCAGAAGACAAAAGAATTTGAATTTTTCATTAAAAGGATTATTTTTTTTATTTTCTGACTTTTTTCTGTGAAGATCTCAGGACAGCTTATTAATATTTGGTTACATGTTACATGTTTTGTTTTGACATTTCCTGTGATTTTTACAGCTCTTCTGTTGTCCTACAAACAGACCCTAGCCCGGCCCCACATCACAGATGAAAACAGTTATGTGGCCCTCACAAGAACAAGTTTGGGAAAAGACGAGAGACAAAGGTTTTGTCTGAGAGGAGGACAGAAATGTAGAAGATGGAGCCGGATGGAGGCAGATGATTGGCCGTGGTGACCCCTAAAGGCAGAACCCTTAAGGCAAAGATGAGAGCAATCTGTCTTCAAGATCTCTTGCAGGTTGGTATATTTTTAATAAACAAAGTGTTAACAGGGTAGCACAACAAGAAGAGAAGAACTTTATAAGAACCAGAATGTTTAAAGAGAAAACTGGACCCTCGATCAAACTACCCTAAACGACCTCTTCTTCTGTCAAACTTGCATAGAAATGACAGAAAAGTTCTCAAGTTAGATTTGAGACAACTTCTGATGTGAGTTTAGAGGCTTTGAATCAAATCAATCCATGACAAAAATGAGCAAATGACAACAATATATTTATAAATAAAAATCTACAGAAGAAGGTCTGAACATTAATGATAAAACTAGCGCAGAGCTTTGAAAGTCAGAAGTGAGTCATAGTTGATGTTGGGGTCTTCTGATAAGATAAGTCAAGTTTCAGTCCTGCTTTTGGTCTGACATGTGAGGTCAAATGTTCCTTTCCTAAATCTCTACGTCAAGTATGAAGTCAAATCGACATGAAGTTCATATTCCACTGGTAGGTCCACACGCTAACTTTTAGAATGATAAACATGGTTTGGTGATGTTTCGTTTAAGTTGGAGTAAAATGAAAGCCAGTTGTTGGGTTGGGGGTGGGGGGGGGTATAAAAGTGGGTCTTGACAGCCAGAGTCCAGAACCTTACAGTCTCAGTGGGTCCACCAAACACAACGATGAACAAAGCGCCTGCAGGAGTCTCACCCATGACGCTGTCTGTGCCGTTGGTGGGGGCTGTACAAGAGGCAGTGCTGTAGTGATTGGCGCCTCCCCCCCCACCTCCTCCTCTGTGGAAGCTGGACATTGGGGGAAGGCTGGAGCTGATGTCTGCAGATGAATGTGAAGGGTAGCTCTGCAGAAAGACAGATGCAGAGAGAGGAAACTCTGAAATTCTTCATCTACGAGATCGTGGATCAGAACCTTTGAATTCTAAAGCTTTGTAAAAAAAATCTTTGTCTGCTCGCAGAATCAACCAGACTTCCAGCAGCTCATCCCAGGCTGACACTTCTGCTCACCAGTCTGTCGTGAGGATGAATCCCGCAGTAGGACGAGCTCTGGGAGGAGCCATGGGCTGAGTTCCCGCCCCCTAGCATGCTGCCGTGGTAACCCTGCTGGCTCATGCTGCTGCTACTGCTGCTCCAGGGGTCGCCGCTGTGGTGACCATCTTCAGTCGGAGAAAGAGGTGCAGGTTAGACGAATAAAAACTGTTACTGAAGAACACTGATCAATATTAAAAGGTTTTTTTTCTCTTTAACTCAGAGCAATAGACGGTTCTGCTGTGTAAAGGCCGGAATAAACACCTGATCCAGATTATATTGATCCTCCAGGATCATCTTTTTCATTTTCCATCTGTTTCTGATGCAGCTTCTCTTTCGCTGTAGTTGAACCGTTTTGATGCACAGCTACATCATCGGTCTACACCCCACATGCACTTTGATGATCCAACACTCAATGGAAACGCTCACTTGAATTACCTGGACCGCTCTAGACCGGCCAGGAGGGGCCGGGTCTGGTCCAGACGCTCAGTGGAAACAAGCCGTTAAAGACTGTTTACTCTCTCACAGATCTCTCCTCCCATCAGCTATTAGACTCTAAAACACCTGGACAATAATTCATGTTCTGATTCCTGTTTAAGGTGTTATTTATTATCTATGTGCTGCTTTTAATTGAGCTATGGTAACGGTCATTTTCTCTTTTTGTATCAATAAAGTTCTGTTCTATTCTATTCTAAATGACTTTCTCAGGTAGTGGGAGACCAGCAAAGGAAAGAAAAAAGCAAACTTCTGCGGTCAGTCAACATGAAGAACTGTCATGCAGCAGATGCTAGAGCGAGATGGTGGAACACAGCAGGGCAGGAGAACTGGTGAAGCTTCACTCTCAGCTGAGCTGTTGAAGCTTCTGAATCTCTGCTTCAGACCCATTTGTGCTCCAGAACCATGCTTTGCTTCATGAGAGGGATATCGATAGAGGAAATCCTCAATGTTCTTATCATTTTCCCTTTAGTCAGATTTTCCACTTCCTGTTTTGAATGATGGACGGCTGTTGTACAGAAACTCTACAGAAAATGACTTGTTCAGAGAAACTGGAGTAAATTTGAATTTGGACAGATCATTGTCTTCATACAAGACAAAAAGATTCCTTCAGATCTTATAAAGCCCTTCACTGTGACAGGAACCCTCTTCCTGTATTCTCCCCTCAGTCTCCAGGGGGGGGGGGTTTGTGTTGGTACCTGGCATAAAGAAGGAACTTGGGAAGCCAGCGCTGGGGGGTTTGGAGGAGGGGTAGCCCGGTGAGTCCCTGTTGTAGTCGGCTGTGCTGGCAGACGGCGCGTACACCTGCAAGACACAGACACCTGATGTTAGATCAACACCTCCACCTTTGTCTCAGCTCTTAAAGACATGACACGCTTGGAAAACTTATTTTGAAAACAATTCTTTTTGGTGAGTTTTTTTAAAATTAAATCTGCTTTCACATAACATAACAGTGACCCTCTACAGCAGGGGGGTCAAACTCAATCACACGAGGGGCCAAAATCCAAAACACACCGCAGGTCGCAGGCCGAACGGGATAAACATTTATTGAACAGAATAAAACTACATTTTTAAAACTTTAAAACTGTAACTTTTTAACATAATTTTGAATAATAAAAAGACAGGAATATTGTTCCAGAATAAATCAACTTAAACCTTAAATAACTTTCAATATTTACTTTCCATAAAAACATATTTTGTCAAAATTATACAAGTTAGAAATGAGAGCAAGATAACATCAGACCGTTAATAACAATAAGTTCTGGAAGGCTGGATAGAATTACCCGGAGGGCCGGATCCGGCCCCCGGGCCATGACTTTGACACGTGTGCTCTTGACAAACAAGTGTCCCTGTCTGCTGCCAAACCCAAACTGATGAGCATTCCCGTTTCTGCTCTTTTATTCCAGTTGCTCTGACGCTGATAAAGGAAAACACAGGTTTTCAGAGCAGATCCTGTTGGATTCCTGCAGCGGATCACTTCAGAACACGAGCAGAACCTTTAAGGCAGCTCTTAATGACAACTCTTCAAGTTACAGTTCAGACTTTTTAAGACATTTTTAAATAAATGCATATCAAAAATGACCCATTATATTAATTAGTTCCCATTGTATTCACTTATTTTCATTTAATGAAATGATCAAAACTGTAACCTTTTTGTTGTTTGTGCCGTTTTTTTCCTATTTTTTTTTTAACTGGTGATCAACATTCAGTGTTTTGGTTTATAAAGATTTACTCTGCCACTGTTTATTTCCATTATGTGGTAGAAATAATTTTGGTTATAAAATTACATTTTTGATAAGAAATGTGAAACAGAAACATTTCAAAAAGCACAATTTTTAAGGCTCAGATATTAAAAAGAAATCTTTTTAAGTTAATTTGAAATTCATAAATGTGAAGACGTTTTTAGACACGGCAGGAACCCTGGAAGTGGTACGATGGCGCGTGCTTTCAGCTGCGCCTCTCCGCTGCATGCCTCTGTGCATGTGAGCATAGCGTGCAAACCTTCAGCCATGACGCTAGTTCTCTCGGCATGACGCAAACCCCGGAACAGCTGTTGGAGTGCTCTTCTGACTCCCTCCCTCCTCTCACAAACGCTGGATTAAATGAGGAAAACTCTTCGCAGCTTCCCCCTCATCTACCTTGATCCTGAACTGAAGGCACGTGTTGCTTTGTTACCTTCAGAGTCAACGCATCTGGATGAGAAACAGCTGTGCCTTAAACAGTCTGTTAATAAAACACATCAGGAAAAAAAGACAAGGATAAACCAAAAAGGGCACGGGGGGGGTTTACAAAAAGTCTCATCTCGCTTCCCACACTGCACGGAATTATTAACAACAGAAAACAGCTTCAAGTGGTCTCGGTTAAATAGAAACCTCATGAATCTTCCTTCTCCCTTCATTTCTAATTTCCTTAAACTGTGTTCTTCTATAAGCCGCTCCATCTCAAAGCGTTAGAGGCTTTCCAACCAGAGCATCTCCAGTGCAGTGGTCTGCGCTTGTTTTCAAACCAGTTTTGTTGTTCTGATGTGAGGCGAACGCTTCCACCACAAAGAGCCTCATTCACATGTGCTGTGGACCGGCGCTCCCTCCACACATCCATCAGAGCAGCTCTATGCCGAGTTTGTGAGGGAGCGAGTAAAGGCCAAATAGAAGCTGTTGAGTCTCTTTACTGTGTAAACCAAGTCAAGGACGGGGACACATCACCACCCAAAAAGCCACAACAGTCCGGACATCTGACATGCAGGGAAGATCAGAGAGTGTGGGAATCAGACTGGACTGAAGAAACGACTGCAACAACACACCTACAGCTAGATGAAAGATCCAGATGTAACTCGGAAGGAAACACTAATCAGCAGGGATGGGCTGCTACCTTCCCACAATGCACCTTGCATGACTGCAAGGATACAATCCCTCGGAGACACACACACACACACACACGCACACACACAAACTGGATCTGCAGATGTCATTAGAGCTGAACTACAACCTCCGTTAACTTCCTCCTCCTCTTTTCCTTTGAGAACTGACTCTGTGCTCTGAACTGAAAACCACATTTACTGACCCAAAGCGTGCACACCAACACAACTCCACACACTCTTGCTGCCGCTCACACGCACAAACCGTGTTGATGCTGTTGAAAATACCTCATGTTTCATGCATTGCACGCATATTTTCCCGCTGAACTTGTTGTTCGCCTGGTGAGGAAAGGCCTGGATGTGTGTGTGTGTGTGTGTGCAGACAGACAGGAACAGGTGCAGAGAGTGTTCAAGTCTAAAGAATGCAGAGACAGCCTCACTTCCTGCCGTCACAGGCGTGCAAGTATCAGCATTCCCACAGTTCTCTGAGAGTCCTTGAGCCTCCCAGACAAACCCTCAGCGAGGATATAATGTTGCAGCACAAAGCTCACAAACACAACCAACACACTTTTTCATTTTGACTATATATATCTATATATATCTATATATATATATATCTATATATCTATCTCTCTATATATATATAGATATATATATATATTGCAATCAAAATTAAAATAAAGTAATCTAGATACAAATTAATGTATTTTATTTTTGTACATTTCTAACCTTTGTTTAGGACTATGTTGTGCAGAGAAAACTGTTATAATATAAGGATAAAGAGATTAAACAGAAGATTGAAAGTTATGACGCATATGGAAGAAAAGATGTTTCAACAATTATGAAACTGTATAAAGAAGTTTACTTGCTTTCTTTTTTCTGGTGAAAGTGGCCAGCTGAGTATATTGTTTTACTTTTGTTCATGTAATCTTTATGTTGAAACTTGTATTTTGGTTATTTAATTGTGTGTTAGTTTGATGGTGACTTTGTGGGCAAAGAAGAAGAATAAAGTCATCAGTGGAACGAACTGTGGTCCTATTTCTTTACCAGAGAGAACGGTAACATTTATGAAACACTGAAAAAGCCTGGGTAATATTTGATTTCACCTCAACAAAATTTGAAGAAAAAAACATTATAACTTTATAAAAAATTGATGTTGTCTTATATCTTATTTCTGATCAATAAACACAGTTTATCAAAACCTAGAACTTTCAAAGAAATTTTAAACAAATGAATTGAGAAACAAATCCAAAGTAACAGAAAAAAACAAGGCGATAAAACAGAGGATCAGACAAGAACATCTGAAATTCTGGTTTGAAATTAGAAACAAGCTGATCCTCATATTCCGGTTTGATTCAGATCCAGATTATTATGCCAAAATGTTTAAATGGCTGAAAGCACAGATACAGGCTCTCTGATTTTGACATTCATATATTTATTTTAAAGTGCAGAACTCTTTTCTCACACTGTCATGTCCTTTATTACCAGATGCTCTTAACATTAATAAATGATGGCAGAGTAAAGCATCCACACTGAGGCTGCAAAAAAAAAAAATCTTTTGTAAACGCATCTGTAAATGTAAATGCATCTGGTGAGTTCATGAAACAGGAAAAGAAAGTCCTGAACACGAAATCCTTCAAATGAACTAAATCACTGAAACTGAACTATTCTGACAGATTTTGGTCTTTAAAAATGGAGGAAACAACATTTTCTTTTTCATCCCCACTAAAATAGACGTCACTGGGGTCTGAAGGTGACCCAAGAGGAGGTTTCTCTTGGCCCCCCCTCTGTCAGCATCCAATCACCATCATGAGCCCATCACTGCAGCACCTGAGCAGGACAGATCCAGCCTGATGCAAACGTCATGTGTCCATGGAGAGAAGATAGTTTTCATAGAAGGAGTGGTGATCAATGGACCAAAACTCTGACTGATTCATTGTCTTCACAGGACATGAAACAGTCAGCCACATTCCACTCAGAAATGATTCCTCATGGAGCTGACAACACGCTCCAAAAATGTCAATGCAGAAACCATCTGCAGAACACTGCTGTGAACCCAACACTCGCACAATTCACTAAGACAATAAGAACCACTCCAGGAAGATTTATATACTCTCTAACCTCAGGAAAACATGGAAGAACTCAGGAGAATATGCCATTTAGAATGGGATATTTTCTAACAAATATTCAAAGTGACGATGCGAAAGTTCTGATTAGTAACCACAAACTTGCTAAAGGAGTAGAAATACAGCATCAAATAGTTACAAGACAAAGATAAATCCTAGATTAAGAGTAGTAAATGTCAGAAGTATTGGCTCCGAGGTTTTTATGTTTATGTAATGCAGCAGCAGCGCAAATAAAATTAGTTAAAAAGAGAGTTCTATCATTCCAATCTGGAAAAGCAGCATCTTTTTATGTAAGCAAAAGGTCATTTGAGTTTTATCCATGCAAGATTGTTCCATACAGTTTCCCAGTTTAAAAACTCACAATGGAAAAAAAAACATTCAGAATTCTTTCTAAACTAATAGACAGTCATGTAGGGGTCAGTAAATACTGGTACAGATGAGTAATCCTGCTCTCCTTACAGTTCTCGTTATTTCAAATACTGTGTGACAATATTCCAATCAAATCAGAATACAGCACTATCCCCTGTCGGGTTAGACCTTGTTTTTTCCAGATGAGTCGACCCTTAAACATGGAGAATGTTAGAGTCCAGGTGGAAAATCAAGAACCTGACGGCCTCAGTATTTAGAAGACCCTCCAGGATTTTGCAGCAGATGTTTGTAATTGCTGTGGCCTAAAACCCTGATGCTGCGGCAGCTTTTGAGTTAAAGTTGCAAAGGAAGGTGTAATGTTTTTATTATATATATATATAAGCACCTGAAAAGCACCTAAACACGTTAATTGTTACATAAACTACATATTCTCATTGTCCAACTCTTTTTATTGTGAAATGTGCACTAGGACAGTATTGCACCATCACTATATCACTATATACAATGCTGTTGTGCTGTCATTTAATTTGAACAGGACTGTGAAACTCAAAATGAACTCTTGGTCTTCCCTCCTCACGATAACCCAAATATTTAAGTATTGATTTAAACCTACTTTAGAACAGGGGTCACCGACGTGGTGCCCATGGACACCAGGTCACCCTCAAGGACCACACAAGGTGCCTTCAGGTTTCTTCTAAAAATTGCACAACTTACTTATGAGCTGCATCTAAAACTCAATTTTATCCTGTAGCTTTTTTTTTATTACACTTGCATTTACATAGATTTAAAGATAAAAACTTCTCAAAATATGTTTGTGTTACAAGAACTGTAGATAAGTTCAAGTGACCTCTGACCTCCTCCAGCTCAAAGATTGTTAATTTAGTTAAAAATGCTGCAGATTTGGTCATTACTTCAAAATGTGAAAAGATTTGTTTAAAAATGTGCAAGTTGATTTTTCTTTAACATTACATATTTGACAAACATGGTACAACATTCAGCAAATGTGTTATTTCAAACTGTGAGTTGCTGGTAGAGGAAGACCTCTGAGGAGCAGATCTGGTTTCTTCTGACAGTAATGATCTGCTCTGCATTAGAGAAGGTTCTCTCTGGGTTCTGTACAGTTGTAGAGGCTGTTCTGCAGACTCTATGTTCTTCCCTTGTATTATCAAACAAAGTGAAATGGTTCGACATTTTGCTCCAGATTTTCATCTTGTGCTCTGCGTGTGACAGACTGCTCTGCACCTGTGCGCGCCGAGCGCGTTCACGCGGAGCTTGAACAGAAAAAAGACAGAGTGAAAGAGAGTTTATTAAAAAAGAGCACGGCTTCCAGGAAGGACTGAAAAGGGAAACAGTCACGAAGCTGCATCGTCCCCATGACGGCAGATTGATCAAAGTTGCAGTAAAGTTCCAGTGAAAATGTAAAGTTGCAGAGCGTGCAAAGAAATTGCTGAGTTTGCTTGAATTTGCATAAATAGTTGCCATTGCAACATTGCAAAATCCTGGAGGATCTGACCTGTTGAGTTCTTTTGCTTTCTTCCATTTACATGTATGTAGACTTCAAGTTCATACTTTATATTCTGGGACACATTTGTCTCTGATTGTGAACATGTGTGGTCTATGAAGAGGCATGGAAATGAGTTATAGATGTTTGCTCACATTTAAATGAAGTCACAGGAGCATTAGTCATCCTGCAGTGAAGCATCACGCTTTAATGTTAGCTGTGACACGCTAAGAGTTTTAGCCTGATTGCAGTTTCATACATTGTGTTTTGGTGAACTTTAAACAATCAAAAGCAGGGTGAACCGGCAAGTTTAGGAGAACGATCAAAAAAGACAAAGTGCTGCTTGATGACAGAGATACGAAACAACACGAGATCTTTTCTCTGCAGCCTCTCAGTGACAGTCATGGAAACGCGGGTGGGCCCTCCAGGGTTTCGTGCAAAAGAGAACGTGGAAAAACAATAAACACAGACGAATTAAACGCTACAAGTTGGATGCAGATGAAAAGACAGTAAACGGAAACAAAAGAAAGAAAAATGCAAAGACAGGAAGAACAGGGAGGCTTTTAGTCTTTGTCTCTGCGTTTGATGCCTCTTCTTACAGTTATTGTCTCCAAATGTGGGGAGCATCTGTTCATCTGAGCTGTCTCCACCTCTGCTCTGAAAAACGGGGGGAGGAGGACAAACGAGGCACTGCTCCGGCTTTTCCACTCCTCTCTGGAAACTTGTTCAACTTTGAAACAAATCTTCTAAATATTACAGTTTTGTTTCCTGTCGTTTAAAGGGGATTAAACGAGACATTCCCCAATCAGAGGCAGAAACCCCTTTTAGATGCTCTCTGGTCTTCATGCCAACAGCTGCTCACAAAGGACAGACAGAGAGAGCAGGCCACAAGAATGTTACATGAAAGGAAAAAATAGAACTCCAACAACAGTTAGGCCTGGATTTATATAAGTATTTGTGATCCAGCATGAGAACTGTGTTGCTAACGGTTTGAAGACAAGCTTTAAGGACTTCAGCACTACATTACTAGAGGAATCTGTCATACATCACATTAAATTATGAAAACTGAACAGAGATACCTGCATAGCTGAGACAGGAGAGTGACAATACATGCTTTTAAAAATTATATAAATAAAAGTCAGTGATGCAATAAATTAAGAAAAAGTGGAAAACAGATGTCTAAAAACTTCTATGAAGGTCTGAAGATTTTTAAAGATCCCTCGGAAGAAAAATGTATTCTTAACATGTTCCTGTGTTCTTTTTTTAATAAATAAAAAAGCCAGGACATGTATAAAGAAAATTAAGATTAAAATTGCATTTCTTACTTTTTTTTAATCCAAATTGTTGTGATTCAGGACCAGAAAAAAAAAAAAGTTTGAGAAAGATTCTATTTGTTACATAGAAAAATCCACTAGGTGCATTGACTGTAAATGAGAACTGGAGGGTGTGCGTGTTGCTTCCGGTTCAAACAAAACTAAATCAATTCAATTGTCATTTTTGGCAATACGACTGTCGCCATGTTGGAAGCAGAAATCTTCAGTGAGCAGTGGTTGGTCTGAGTCGGTTTGAGTCAACAAATCTGTGGCAGCCACTCCTGCCAATCAGGAGTGAGCTTGTTGGAAGGCCAAACCCCTACCACCTGGATCAATGTGATCTGTCAAACATTCAGTTCAGTTTAGAGCTAGAACTACCGAAAAATATATATAAAACAGACAAAAACAGCCAGGACATGTTAAAAAATATATCAGATCAAGAATGGTTATTCTGACCAATAGAATGAATGAGTTTCTCTATAGAAGTCTATGGGGTTTTGGCTTCTTGGGAGCAGATTTTGGCTGTTTGTAACACGAGGATGGAAGGATCACTCAGTCCAGTTCTCATATTTAGTCAATAGACCATTTTCACAGTGATGTCAGACAAAATATCAACAGGGTCGCAAATATGAATAGTGATTTCCAGTATTCAGGTTTAGAACAGCAAAGCTGAACACTGTTTAACACAATTTAATATAAATAATGAAAGGTAATCTCATCAATTTAAACAGAAAAATATACAATATTCATTTGATGAATGTTCTTCTGAACTGTATTTTCATTTCTTGTCTTAGATCGTTCACAAATCTAAACACTAATTTAATCAATCCTTCAATATTTGAGGCTCTATTGAAAATATCAACATTTCATTTGAGCAAAAATTATTCTAACAGATTCTGTTTTTCTTGATGTTATTCTCACGTGTTTTAAGTTCAATCAGCACAAAAACTGACAGAAATTCATGTTCGTCACATGTAATAAGAGCAGCAAAGATGCAGATTGAATGTTGGTGTTTAAACTGCATCCAAGACTACATTTAGCTATTGTTATAAGAGGTATTTGTGGTTTTTTGGGGTATTTCAAGGGGTAATTGTAAAAAACATTAATTTTTTTTTTTTGATGTTTCAAATGATTTGTATCCTTGTTTATCTTTATTATCCTGCAGGGATCAGACACGGTTATGATCAACAGAAAGATGCTCCATGCTCGTTGATGACTTCAGCCTGTCTGACTTGGTTCTAGCTTGTGGACTTTTAACTCTGCTTAGTTCCTGCCTGAACTATTAAACCTGCTGCAGGTGGAACCTGATGTCCACCTGTTTGTGACAGAGATAAATTGCTTGCCATTTTTGTAGCACCAGTAATGTTAGGTTGGGGTGTGAGGGGCTGTAAGCTGCAAGGAGAGCGAGAAAACAGCTGGATGACAGGAAGTGGGATTAATCCATGCCTATGGTTCCAGCCACAACTCCTACCGCTCTGCAGAAACTATGTTCCAGAAAATGACAGCATTTTGCATTTAGGCTAAAACTGCATCAACATAATTAAAGACCACTGGGAAGGCTTTGAAAATAGATCAACAGATAATTGGAGTGGGACTTCAAGAGTGTGACCCACCACGGTGGACCAGAGGCTGGTCTTCCACTGTGGGGCTTTCATCACAGAGGCCTGATGGCCTTTTAATGAGCGCGCCGCTGCTGTCGTGGCGTTTATTCTGAAAGGGTCTCTACACACATCGCTACCCTTTGTCTCCCTCTCTCTCAATGTGCATCCCTAACATTTACACACACACATAGTTTACCATGCTTCATCCAAAGCAGATGTGCTGGAATGTGAACACTCAAAGGAGCAGTCACGAAACCCCCTGACAGACACACACATTCCCCTCACATAGACACACACACACAGCGAGCTGCACCTGTGCCCCCGCCTTCCTGTTTCTCCTCATTTCCATCATACAGGTTTCAATTCCATCTTGTGTGTTTATCTCCTCACAAACATCCATCATATGTAAAATCTCTCAAAGGGAGTAATCCAAAAAGCCATCCACCTGTGGAGGCCCTCTCCTCACCTTCAGCTGCCGCTCTCTCAGAGGCAGACATGGGAAAGGAAACTTCTTCTGCTTTATCTGCAGTGTTTGGTGGTTCTGTTTTTTAGATGTGTTTTTATAGCAAAGATCTGAGCTGCGGCCCCTGAATCCTCTGAAGGTTAATTATGCTGCTGATCTAAAACACATGGAGAGAGTGTGTGAGAGAGAGAGAGAGCGGAAGGAAATCCCACCCACCACCTCCAAGCAGAGCCCTTTATTCTACCAACCTGCAATTGCACTAATGTGATCCAGATGCACGCACACACCCATCTGCACACACGCTTGAGCATGGCTGTGTAAATGATTCCATCTGACAAAAAGTGAGGAGACCAGGAGAAACGAAAGAGGCGAAATGACACAGAGGATGAAAACAAAACAGATAAAAACAAAAGACAAAGAGAGTACAAATGAGATACAGAACCAAAGGAAAAACAGAGTCACGGAGAAAGACCAGGAACGGCACGCACACACAAAAACATCTGCAAAAATACTTTGTGTAATTGAAAACATGCAGCGCCTCCACACTCACTGCGAGTTTCACGGACCAACACATTCCTCAACTCACTCTGCAACACACACCATCTCACCAGCTCCCTGCGGAGCGCCGGCTTCCTGTGGCTTGATTAGAGCCCCCCATGTGAAGACAAGTGGACTCGTCGTGTGTGTGTGTGTGTGTGTGTGAGCGGCGGTGCACCTGTGACTGAAGGGGGGTCGAGTCACTCAGACAGAAACCACCGGGGGGGCAGACAGAGCTGTGTGACACAAGTGTGACTTTTCTCCTTTCTTTGAGTGAAAACACCAAAGGAAAGCGTTAGAGAGCAGGATGAATGAGAGGGTGCACGGCTCTTTTACACGGCAGATGAAGTGAAGTTTCCGCTGATTCCTGTGAAAGCATCTGCCCCCCCTTCTCTCCGGCAGCAGACTGTGTATCTATTATTTACCGGCTCTCCTTCAGCCTTAACCCAGTTAGCAGCTCCTCTTCTTCTCAAGAGCCTGGCTGAGATTTCAAAGCATTTTTCATTGATCACTGACCCTCTCTGTGCTCAGACGTTAATGACCTCGAGATCCGACTCTCAGTGGGTGAGTCAAACAGCTGAATCAGCTCCTTCAGCATTACGGGGAACAAAAAGGCCGTAATCCACTTCCAGTCAGAACAGTCTGTGGAATAAAAGTCCTCTTGGTGAATGAACAACAGGAATTAAGGGAGACGTGAGAGAAAAAACAAAGCAAAGTTACCTCAGAATTACTAAACAGATGAACAGAAAAAAACAATCCAAAAAGAGCAGAGATGAAAAAGCAGATGGGGAAACATTTTACACTGTGACCTGCAAATGAATTCAAGATGGTGGCTGATCTCGCCAGGAGCCACGGCATCAAAGAGTCAGACAGTCAGTGAAGTCTCAGCACTCTAATTGACCACTAATTGCACTAAATTAGCTCGAAGACAGTGTCAGTATGTGTGTTTTAGGGTTATTACCTTTATTAGACTGAGCTGAGTGTGTAACAACTGCACCCTTCGGTGTGCGCTTGCGTTCAACCACCAATATCAACCAAATGTAATGAGATGAGAGGATTTCTTTTTCAAATGTTTAGCTTTAAACTTCCCATTTCCTCCCAAATCGAGTTGGACAAGGTGAAGCCAAGCAGAACACGTTTCTTTAAACTAAAGATATTCTTTGAGAGTAAGTTTAAAAAAAAGGATTCAAACTCATCAACATGTTCATCAATGTAGAGATGTAAAAAAATGTTTTTTTCCCGTTCTGTGCCAACATTAAGAAGAATGCAGAGCAGATGACATTTCTCCACGCAGGCTCGCTGTGTGCTGTGAGTGTGTCGGCTGCTGTTCAGCTCTGTTTCCTCCAGGGAAATTCCTGCAGCTCTTTCAGATTCAAAAGTTTGGCATAAGTCAGTCCCTCCAGAATTTTGTGATGTTGCGATCACAACTATTAAGGCAAAGTCAAGCAAAGCTGAGATTTGTCTCTCACCCTGCAGCGCTTCATTTTCATCAAACGTTTCTCCAACTTTGACCAAACCGTGACAACAGTCATGATGACGACGCAGTTTCACCACTGATTCCCTTCTGACTCCTTCCGGGAGCCGTGCTCTTTTTATTAACTCTCTTTTTTTCTCTTCAAGCTGCTCGTGAACGGTCATTTGCACTCATGAGACCGGGTCAGTGATGCAGGACGACTGGCACAGACAAGACTTGACACTGAAAAGAGCTCAGTGATCAGAATAAATACTGCTGGGAGTGATTACTGACGGGAACCAGCAGTGGGGCTTCTGGGAGTGACAGCAGGGGCTGATGGGAAGTGAAGTGTAGAGAACCAGGAAGTGCTAGAAATCTGGAGACAGTTCCGCTGTAGGCCAGAGGGGGAGACGGGGGACTGATTTAGGACGTTATATTTGTATTCCTCATTAAGCACAGGTATCCAAACAATCAGGTGCTGGTTGACAGCTCAGCTACAAGAACACATTTAATAGAAAACAGGAAGGCAGGAAATACAAGAGCAGGATGCAAAAATCCTCCAGAACTTTCAGTTTCAGGTCAGTGGTGTTGGATGATCAAAGTCTCCTCTGTGGGAGTGATCTCCCAACCTTTGAATCTGCTTTCCCAGGAAACTGAGTGGCCTCTTCTCATTACACCCACAAACTCACTCACAAAAGGAAGGACTTTCAGCACCGGGGGAATACGGAGGCCCGTAGCGATCATAATGTGACTGCATACCGCCCCCCCAACACAGGAAATAGCCAAAGGTCCGGGACTCAGTGTGCGCAAATATATGTGCATATGTGTGTGTGTGTGTGTGTGCACGCCTTTCGGTGCGTGTTTGTGAGAAAAAAAAAATACTGATCAGAGGAAGGAAAGAGTGATTCCTCCGGACAAGGAGTCTGAAAACTTTGTACAGTTATGTACTGTACCCCCCCCCCCCCCCCCCCCACAAAACACAACACAACATCCTAGAGATCAGACTAAATAACTGAATCACTGACAGGAGAGTTGAGTGGTCCTGCAGGATTAGGCATTCCATATAACAATTACATCCTCTGCATTTTGACATTTTTAAATGCATAGTTTCCTCTCATTACTGCTCCTACACAGAATGAGCAGAAAAAAAAAACTTTTTCGAGACAATGTGGGTCCCATTCTCTGATCTAATGCTGCCGAGTTTAAAATCAAGCCATAGATTCACTCTGAAGACTCATCTGTCACATGAAACATAAACACACATATCAAAAACGATTTTATTCTGATTGGTTCTCAGGTCAAAGCCAAAAGTGATTGGGTGACAGGTAGAGTGCACCTATTGCAAAAGGTCAACCATCAGTACAAATTCTCTCTTGATTCATCAAAATAATTAACCACATATGAAGGAGCTTTAATGAACTCAATGTTTAATGCTGGATGAGCAAAAGCTTCACTTTTAACTGTAGTCAAATACACAACAACGCAACTTTGCACGCACCATCATGGAGGTTTAACTCATTCACACCTGGACACTTGGAACAGACCATCATCTCATTCTAAATAATGTTAGAAAAAAGTAAAAACAAACAAAAAACTTAACTTAAAGAGGTCACACCAGGATTTTCTTAAGCCTTTCAGAGTAAACCACATCCATAAGGTCATATATTACCTTAAGAACACTAAAAAACAAATTATTTATGACATTTCTGTTATATTTAGCGATTTTGTTCCTATCCGGAAGTAAAACAACTCGATTCCTGAAGCTCCACCAGCCGCCACGTGTGGGTGCCGCCCATTTCATGATGTCATCCTAGAGCCTGCAGCGTGTCTGCATTTCTCCCACATAAATAATCCAATTTTTTTCAGGATGGATGCACATACCATTTAACTGCCTTTGGTAGGGCCGGTCTTTTGCTACACGGATTCACAACACTTGGAAACTCTGTCTACAGTAACGAACACGTGTTTGAGCTGGAATGTATAGAAGACAGGACACATCTGGAAGATAAACGGTATTCTGCATCTAAAATGAAAGTTTTTTGCTGATCTTTGCTTGTTCTGTGGAGATATTGAGTGTTGGTGTTAGACTGGGGGCGGAGCTGTCAGAGCAGACTCTTCCTGAAAGTGGCGGTCTCACTCTGTGACATCACCATGCTTCCACCCGCTTGTTTTCTTGGGTATAGGAGGGGCTGCTGCAGAAAGCTCAGGTTTTTAGAGGATAACTCAGAAATGTATGAACGGATCAACACCCCGCTTTCGGGTTCTTTATAGTGAGGAATGGACAGTATAAAACTCTCATGGGAGGCCCCTTTAAGAATCCCTCTTGATCTGAAGGAACTTTTCATGATAACAAGAAATACTGCCATCACATGAAATAAAACTAAATCTGGATGCATTTACAAACACACACTTACTGTCGTTCAGGTTTGCAGTTCAAAGAACAAAAACATTTCTTCACAGGTGACGGCTCTTTCCGAGCTCTTTCCACAGTCATTTTATTAGCTACCCATTTTCCTTTCAACCGACAGGAATCTCTCTGTTTTTTTCCTGGCAAAGTCTCCACACAAACGTCCCGTGCCCCTCCCTTTTTCACCAGCTTCCTTTGATTTAATTACTGCCACATGCTGCTGACTGCCAGCGATCGTTAGCGGAAGGACCGCCTCGACCAACGCGGAGTCTTGACAGGCTGAATGAGAGAGACGCCGAAAATACATTGAAATAAAACCCTTCTGCAGCACGCCGTCGGCTGGTTAACACGCCAGACCCAAAAGAGCTGCTGGTCGCTGAACATCTGAGGACTTCAGACGTCTTTTCTAATAAAATGTTGAATCTCGTTCATAATTCCTGAGATTGTGACAGGAGGGAGGCTGATGGGTAAACAAAGAAAGACATCAGTTTTGGTTGCAGGAGACTGCAAGAAGGGAGTCAGAAGAGATGACAAGATCCTGGTATTGAGCCATTTGGCTGTCTAACAGCTCATTAAGTTGTTATATAAAAATCCGTTAATGAATAAATTAACAATCACCAAGTTTCAGACACACAACTTTCCACACAGACACAAACACAGGAAGCCTTCTGGTTGTATTCGCAGACAGACACAGATAAATGTTGCTGCAGAAACAAAGACCTGACGATACGCAGACAACAACCAACCTCGTTACCTGAACACAAGACTCTGACTGTCTTTCACATTTTAAAGAGTTGCCTTTGTTCCCTCGTTTATAGCAGGGTTACACTCTAAAAATGACCCGCAACGGGTAATATCCACCAAATGTTTGAAGGCAGTGAAACTCTTCACTACACACTTTCCTCAGACAGACATGAAGACTTTTTTGTTGTTTCAACTCTCAAAGTTCAAACCTTCAAATAAATCCAGAACTATAGAATAACAACAAAGACCTGATCAAGATCTAAGACTACATAAATGTGGAGATCTGCAAACATCTGTAAAAAGAGACATGGAATGGAGGAGTCCCCCTCTGAACTGTCAACATTTGTACAATGAGCAGCTTTACTATTAATCATTTAATGTCCCCCTCCAATGAAAATCTTGCTTTCTGATTTTTTGTTTTTTAAATATATTTTTATTGGAGATTTTTAACACTTTTATACAAAGCAATCCAAAAACAGAACACACACCCATTAAGAAAAAACACATGGATAAATTAATTGAATATAAATAAATAAATGGGGGGGGGCGCAGAGGTACTGCAGATGGGTCCATATTATGGGTCCCCTCCCATTCAACTCTTCACTCCCCTTCCTCCCTTCTTATCTTTAAAATTTTCTAAGAAACAATCCCACGTAGAATGAAAGGCATCTAAATTCCCTCGAAGTTCAAATCTGATTTTTTTTCGTTTTTAGAGTTTTTATCACGTCTGTTTGTCATTTTTCTTCTGAAAGAGAACACATGTAATCAGAAATCATTTAGATTTTGCATTTCTGAGTATTTCTCCTTTTAAATCTGTCAATCAAACAGTCTTGGACAGTCTCCACCAGACTCCACGGAGCTTCTTGATGTGACCACGGAAATGTGAACGGCGGCTCATTTGACCGCAGTTGGAAAGGATTGTAAATGAATGAAAGAGCATTTGGATGTTAGCTTTCATTATTTTCTGCTCTGAGAAACCAATGGATTGAATGGATTGATCACAGCAACGTCAAGAAAACATCAAAGAGTCTTTGGTGAACTGGAAGGAGAAAGAATCAGGATTTTGGAGGAAGTTCTGTCCATGAAGATCTGAGCTGACGTCCGGATCAGAACCATACGGCTGGACATTACCCAGATTGATGGAGGTTTTTATGGAGCAGAGGAGAAGATTTATGCTAGAGACACAGAGATATCAGAATCAGACAGGGAGGATAAGGGGCGGAGAACCAAAAACCACACCCCCTCAGAGGAGATTTTGGAAACAGAGGCTTCAAATTGACATGAAAATTGGCTTTTGCAGACATTTAGGTTGTGGGGTTATTGTTAAAAACCTCATAATCATCATCAATACACTATTGGGACGTGTTTTATTGAATAAAAAAATTGCCATGGGGGACTTTAACAATGCCTGCAACAAACCCAGATATTGAACACTGTGCTGTAAAAAAACCAAAAAACAAAAAAAACATGGGTTGAAAATCTACAAAACAACAAGACCACAAAAGATTACCCGCAGTATATTGCAGGAAGACTGTATATCTTAAGCAGAAGACCCCTAATTTCAAATCCCCATCTGATTCAGAGTTTAGTTCAACTAAAATGATAGAAACCACATCTCAACTCAGTGTAGATTCTCATTCTTCTAGGATGATTCCATTGAAGTAGAGGGTAAAAAATGTCGACTGCATTTGATTATTATTTTATTGAATACATTTTATGTCTTATCCAAGAAGCTTTCTCATTTCTGAAGAAGTGTGGTTGGACCTATCTTAACTGCTTTTTTACCTTCCAATTTTCAACATCTTATTTCAAAGCCAAACCAGTAGAAACCGTCTCCTCAAACGGTATGGCTTCTTAAAGTGTCTTAGTGAGAACTACACTGCAGTGATGTGTGAAATCCAGGTCCAGGGGTCAGTGATGTGAGAAAAACCTGACAGCATCACAGACTGAAGCTCTCTCTAATGATCTCCAGCCATGGTAGTTACAGGACCCTCGCATGCTAAACGGATGGAGTAACAGTAAGTACAAGCAGATTCCAGCTCGCCTGAACGTAGCTCCACCAAAAGAGCGCTCAGTGACTTACAGTGAGGAGATTTCTCATTTGTACACCATGTACCCCCTTCACCCCCACCACTGGGACGGAAACTCAGCAGAGCTCATGGAGGAAAACCAGTTTATTGCTGGTGCTTGCCTCCTTGCCTGCTTTTCTGCGCTCTTCTGAGGTTTAGACGTAGTATTCCCATTTTGAACAGTGTTCTAGTTCAGCTCAAACTTTATGCAGTCTTAAATCTGTGTTGTTTTCAGGAACATCGCTTCTGGATTTCACGTCATCTCTTTGTTAACATGCTTACAGCGCCTCACAGCTCAATATAACATTAGCAGTGCAAATAAATGGGAGTGATATCAGAGCCATCCAGCTGTACACTTTATATCTCAGACCAGGAAAACAAAGACGTTCATGGATCTATTTGCCTGCAGGTGGAGGCATCAGAATGGAGCAGAGCAGGGAGCTTGTGGCCTGCCTGTTGTGCAGTACAAGCTCAAACAGAATTGTTCTTCTGCTCCTGATTCACCAAAATGTAAATAAAATGTAAATAAAATAAAACTCAGAAACACAGTTTTAATCTTAATGTTCTTAACATAATGTATGTCTTCCATCATGATAAAAATGCCACAAATACATGTTGAAGAGAACAAAAACACCATTTTTCTCAGAGTGGGTCTTTAATCATATCAGAGTAAAACCTGCTCTAAGACAGAAATGGAAATTGAATCAAGTCAGATGAAATCCTAAATGAAAAATGAACCAAATCATTTCAGGAAGTTGGCAGCTCTAATAATCCTACATGTTGATATGAAGAGTCCTGGCTGTGCAGCAGATCAGAGCTTAACACAGAGGGTCCAACCAACCGCTTCATTCGAGTTCAACATTACTCTTTTAAGACTGTTAACCCTTTAACTCCTGAGACGTCACTGGTGACGCTTAAACACTCAATCTTTAACGTATCTTTTCAACTGTTAACAGGATCATTCCAGCACATTCTGATAGAGACGTTTTCTCCTTCAGAATCTGCTGGAATTACAATGATCGTGTTAACAATTAAAAAATGACAGTAAATCAAAGAACATAAACACTGGAGCTCTGGTGTTAAAGGGTTAAACAAAACCTAAGAGAGAAGAGGATGCAGTTACCTCAGTTTCTTCTGCTGACTGACAGCATCTTTCCTGTGCAAACAGAAAAGACCACGGAGTCACCATCCCAGGATACGTCCTGAAACTGTATGCTTCCCACTGAAACATCTGCTCTCTTTCAGGCAGCAACTCTGCCAAACTGTCCAATTGATCATCCATCTTTTATCTGCTTCTTTCTTTCGTCTGAATGTTTCCTCATTGAAAAGTTTGCTTTCTTTTGAAGTTTGAACATTTTGGACCTTTAGTGTTGTGCAGTGTTGAGCTTTAGTTGACTCCTGGTGTTCTGCTTTTTAAAATACTGATGTTGAAAAACAAAAATGCTTTAATCTCGTTTAGCCATTGTCCACCCTTCTGCTTCAGCCAACAACTTTACAGATCAAACATCTAAGCAGGCGTCTCAGGTCAGCCATATAAAGGAAGTTATAGATCTCTCTATTTATAAATTATGCTTTTGTTTCCTCTTTCATTTCAATCTAAATGCTTTCTTTATGCAGAGCCTCCAACATCCACAGTTCAAAGATGAATGTGATGACACCTCAACCTACTGGAGAAATGATGTCAAAGAAGGTTAAGAGGATGGAAGACGTGCCAGAGCAGAAAGAAGAGGAGGCAAACACCAAGACATGAAGACACAGAGCTTTGCCACCATGACAGTCACACGAACATGCTCTCTCAGCTGGCATGATGGCACCCGGCCCGACAGCCAATCAAAATGCCTGTTTCAGGGCATGTGGCCAATGAGACCTCTGCTCTCTCAAGCAGTCAAGCTGTCAGGATGAGAAGGAGAGCGGGGGGGTACCCACTCCATTCACACCATATGCTGCCGGTTGCTCTACTTTGCTGTTCATAATTTCGTTTTATTCAGCTGCATCCATTTCTACTGTTTATCTCTGATGTTCTAAGTCTCGTTCTCTGACCTGCACTGCGTTAGTGTTCACAAAGTTGTTTGGGAAGCACTCCACCAGGAACCTGAGGGCCCAAAGAAAGTCTGACGGATAAACAACCTCAGTGTAAATAAATGAAAGTCACGGAACAGAGAGTCATGAAGGCCATGAGCTGAACACATGTGCGTCACCATGGTTACACACAGGACATCCCACATGCCGAGTCGTTGCAAAACAACAAACTGAGCTGCAAAATGTTGACAGATGGAGAGAGAACGAATCCAAAAAAACCTCAGAAGACTTTTTTGTCTTCAAGGTTAGCAGGAGTGTTTGATGGATGTCATTCGCACGTGATCCAGCAGGATGGAGAAAGTCCATGAGAGAGATTGTTCTGATTGGCTGTTCAAAGTCCCCTTTATGATAATCGTTTTTTATTTAAAAAAATGTTCCTATATACGTAATGAAGTTTTTAACTAAAATCCTTCAACCTAAATGTCTTCCTATGACACACAGACGTGATAAAATCTTGAAAAACAAGATTTTCATTGGAGGGGGACTTTAAATGATTAATAATAAGGCAGATCATTGTACAAATGTTGACAGTTCCTTTTCTCTTTGAATGCAAAAAGCAGTGTTTTGTGTTACTTCTTTAGTTTGGAGATAAACGTCATTGTTCTCACAGAAACATTTCTCTCTGTCACTCACGGTCACTCACAGGTCATGATATCCTCTGATATTGTTGTTCTCTGACATGTTAAACTGATATTTTGTTTGTGCATAAAACACAGGTGCATCTTTTTCCTCAGGTGAATAAAGGGTAAGCTTTAGGGTAGATGCTACCTTTACGATGCATTCAGGGCTTCCTGCTTCTCTGACAGCATGAGGAACAACAGCAGGGGTCATCATAACTTTGATTTATGGGGGGCTCGTGCATGGCAAAGTGCTCACTGTGTGTATTTTTATTCATAAAGTTTGGAAGTGTCAAAACTGTCGTCCTACGGGTTCCAGGGGCTTGGTTGTCAAGGGAACAAGCTGGCCGCCAGGCTCCCGAACGGAGCCAAAAGCTAAGATGGCTGCCGTGGCATGTTAATTATTCAAGAGGGTGCCAAAGGATGGTCTAGAGCAGAGAGTAGGGTCACAGCAAAACCCGTTGCCATGGCGATGCAAGCTGGCAGCAGGGCGCACACGTCTCATCTCAGAGTAAGACGGTAACTGGTGCATGATGGGAGCAGGCCGGGATCCAGAGGACAGAAAACTGCTGAATGTACGTCAGTCAGAGCGAGCGACACTCTGACCTTTTCTGAGAAAGAACAGTTCATTTACAGAGAAGCACATTTTACACATCAAGATTTACAGCAGAAAAGAAAGTTGAAATGTTTTTGGTTGAATCATTTTCTATTTTAATTTTTCTTATAAACTAATAATTTAATTTTTTTTAAATAATTTTTAAAATAAAAATGAAAATTTTAACTAAATGTCACAATTGTTTTCTGCCAGAATTGTTCTTTGTTTAGTGCTGTTTTGTTCTGCTACCAGCTTTTAGGAAAGCAGAAGTTTTTCTTCAGGGTCAATGACCGCTAAATGAAGCCAACCATTCTGTGTCTGTGCTCGTCATGCAGGCCTCACTGCTGCAGACAACAAGCACACAATCAACACAATTCTTCATTTTTGGGGATTTATTTTGTTTGCCAGGATTCCTTGACCTCCTTGCACTGACAGCAGCTGTGAAGCCTTCAGACCATCGGCTTCAACACAGCATCTCTACTCTGAGTTATTTCGTCAGTCTGCTTTGAAATGTGCCCTGATAGGGCGGGGAATCTCTGGGTACCTCACCATACGATGGCGTGCATGGCTCGGCTCGTGATACCACTGACATCAATACTCCAATAATTGGGAAAAATTATCTCTAATAATTCATTATATAGAACAACACATTTTTAGGGAAAATATATCCCCCTTTATTTTTGGCTTGAACACATCATAATGAACATCATGATAAACAACGTGTGGCTTATTCTGTGCAACAAGTTTCTGCAACATTGCTGAAATCAGTAATAGGTCTTTGACAAATACTGACACCAACTGAATTTGAATTATCTGTAACATTCAGTGCTAACAATAGTGAATATAATGTTTTACAGCCTCTTCAAACAAAAATGAAAGATCGATACTCGGTGAGAACCTATCAAGAATCAATCACAGGACTAAATATATTACAATATCAATATTTTGGCACACCTCTACCTTCCATGCATGTTGCTACCATCACACAGGCTCAACAGTGAGGCACACTTATCATCCACCTTTCATTTGTCTGAACATAACTGAGATCTAAAATGTGACCGGCAGAACACAGGACAGCTAAAAGCACTCATCATGTTCCTGCATTTCTAAATAAGTGTTTCTATGCCTCTGCTTCTGTCTGATTGTATCTCACATTTCAGAGAAAAGAGCTACCTGGTGAGAACCTGCAGAAGATGCTGGTTTCTGCAGAGAGGCTGTGGCTTCAGAAGTCTGACTGCTGACATCAGGTGCACCTGAAGCAGTTAGGATGAAGAAGAAACATCTGAGTCAGCCTGGTGATCCATAAAAATGCCAATATGGATTAGATCACTGCTCTCCTGTGTGGACTGACTTGCTGAACCCTGGTCCCGTGTCTCTGCTCTTTAACCCCCATGTTTGCCCTTCTGATTTTTCCGCTCAACATTCAGAATGTTCCAACAACACCACTAAGAAAACTCAAAACTCGTGCAGTGAAAGTCATTGTTTTAAGGTTTTAAAAGAAGAAAAAAAGTCTAGAAAAGATAAAGGTTTGTGGTCTGAGGGAGCATCTTTAATGATGGTGTGATGATTGTGGCAAAACAACAAGTCATCTCTGACATTGTCGATTAAGAGGGTCAAAGACTCAGACGTGTGTAAGGTTTCAACCCTTTCAGCGTGTCCACCAAAGAGGAAAAAACCTCCACAATAAGAAAGTTTTCCACCAAACTGGAGGGCAGTAACACAAGCAAACACAAGTTTGTAAGAGAACAGGCCAGATCTTTTGTGTGTTTGGACAGTGTGAAGTGCAGAGGGGGTTTCAGAAAGCCCTTCAGTGAGCTCCATCACAGGAGCCGGGCCTCTAACTGATGAACGCTTGAACCCCTCTGCTATGCAGTCTTCCATTAGAGGACTGGAATGAGAACTTGCATCCTTCTGAGAAGATAAAGATTCAATTTGAACTCATGCATCAATTTCAAACCTTTAACCATGTTTGACAAGACAAAGACAATATCTCTACATTCAACAGTAACACTTCTCTCCATTTGTGTTCTTCCCATATGAACTCTTGATAACAACAAACTGGTGACATAACACATTTAATTCATCATAAATCTGATAAAACCAAAAATGTACCTTAAAGCCTTAAAAGGCATCCTAAAAGAAGCCCTTTTCAGCAGCGCTGTGGAGTGTGGAGATGGTAAGAACCTCTAATCGCCAACATATGGACGCTCGCCGTTTGCCAGCAATACAATCAGGACTGCATTATTTGACCCACACTGGAATAATAAAGGAGTCAGATCAAAGAGCTGATTACTGCAGAGCTGCAGGATTCCTTTCTGTTTGTTCTTTCTTTATGTTGCTTTTTATTCGTCTTTGTTGTCTTTTTTCTCTCCGTCTTTGATCAGGTATGACTCTAACCTAAACCATCTGGAGGCTACAGTGCATCCATCACCATGACTGTGGATGCACCGCTTCTGCCAGTGGATGTTTGTTCAATGGATGGGAAGATAGGATGAGGAGGGACAGGCAGACAAAACTCTGTTTATTTTGGGTTACAACTAATAATCTTCCAGTTTTTGTAACCCAGCGTGAGGGCCGAGCAGACATTGAGTTACGCAGTAACCACATGAACAGATGGTAATAAAGTGTCTCCACAGGCTCTCGCCTCATCAACGTCTGATCAGCACAACTTCCTGCTAAAGTTGGTGTGGTGAGGAGGCTTTCACTTGACCTCACATTTGTGAATATGCTAATGCTTCTAACGTGGCTAACGCCTAGCGCAAGATTCTTAAACTCAGTTTGAAGCAGTCTGGCTGAGGCTGAGCTGTACAAAAATAGGTTTTTGCTGCACTTTTGTCCATTGTCTGTGTCTACTGAAAAAGTTTATTAATTATTATTTAAGTTTATTTATTATTATCAGTTCATGATAATATCTTCTACATGTCCTGTGAAACAACAGGAGCTAACGACGATAGCAACTGTTGCTAAGGACTTTTCTAAAATCCGAGAATAACAAATGCAAAGTTTTAAACATAATCTGAAACCTCACAAAGCAAAGACAAAGCTATCATCAAAGCAGAGTGGACATGCTGAAGATATTGATTAGTAGATATTGAACTTTCATATTAAGGTAGAGTCCACAAAATAACGACTTGGGGGCCACAAATGGCCCGCGGGCCGCCAGTCTGAGGCCTAGCGTGTGACAAGTTCTGAAGTTACTATAAATGTAGCTAATAAAGTCTGACTGACTTATCTGTGACTCTTCTGGTTCACCTGATGAGCACAATCCTGTGAGCCTTACTAATGACAGAAGTTCAAAAATAGACCATTGATGGTGGAGAAGATACGGTTGTTTCAAACATCTGTCTCCTTTTACACTTCTACGTCCTTTTGGGAATTATTCAGCATAATGACAGCATGTCATTTCTTCTCACACAGAAACAGTTCTTATGTCAACATTGTCAGGTTGTCTCTTTCTGCAGTCCAACGTATTGATCCTTTGCTATGTGCAGCACCAGTAGTTCAAAAGGGGAATTCTGTGGAAGCTGCACTTTTAAAGTTAACACGACACACTTAACCAGCTCAATGTTAATGACTCCGCTTCAGATTTGTATGGGAATGCAGACATGATAAATCGGAGCAGCCTCAATTCAAAGCAAACGCTACAAATGTGCATATTTTGTATGTGGTGGCTGAACATTTAGGATTATTTGGTTGTTACTGGTTCTTGTTTATAGACATCTAGGAGGTTTTTAAATGACATCAGAGAAGACAGAAAGTTTGGCTTGAAGTGGTTGAGATCCAGCAGAGGCAAAGAAAAGAGAAAAATGCACACTGCTGCAGGAGAAGGAAAAAAGTAATAGAATCAAATAAAAAGCCTGAACTGTGTCTGGACTGTAAGCTCCATCAGTAAATGTTCACTTGTGAAATTCTTCATGGTACAACAAACACCTGAAGGCACGGTGAAAGGCCCGCCAGCTTCAAAGCTGCGTGGAATGATCCTCACAGAGACCGTCACCAAAGCTCAGACGCTCAGAGAACCTGCGAGCTCCCTGGGCTAAAACACAGCGCTAACCGCCTTCCAGCCGCCGCACGCCGCACCGTGTTGGAGTTTTGTTCTCTTGTTGTTTAAAGTGTGACAGCTGTCTGGTGTTTATCAGCGAGTCCATGCAGCCTCCCTCACAGCTCACCACAGCATGACTGACCCACTAAAGCACACACACACACACACTTAACAAAACGACAACAGACCCATTTTCCAGTTTGATAATAAAAACTGGGTGGGTTGTGCATGTGTGTGTGTGTGTGTGTAGGCTCTACATTGTGAGAAGTGTGCCAGCAGCCCTGCTTTAGTATGGTGTCTTTTACTGTTGTGTACAAACACACACAAGCACACAGCTTTGCTTTATTCTCCAGCCAAAAATGTTAACTTACTTAAGCTTGCATTACTGCTGTGAAGCGAGCGCTTAGACCAAAAGAGAACAGGCTTTAGAACACACACACCAGCGCGCACAGACAACGGCAAATCGGCCGTTGAGAATCGGCCAGCGCTAACAGCGAGATGAGTGAAGGTCTGAGCGACGGCGGCCTCGCTGCGCAGAAACAAAATACTCCTGATCACAGCGAGCCGGCAAGATGGGCAAAGGCAGCGCAGGAGAAGAGAGCTGAAGAGTGCAGTGAGTAATGTAACACAGGGAGTGTTTTACAGCAGCGCGGGACATAAAACCCCAGCTGGGCCTTTGTTATGTTTGATGAAACTGAAGCTGAGTGAGGAGAACTAAAGCTGAAGCACTGAATAAATCCTGCCTTACAAAAACATTACGACTTTTTCCAACAAAAGGAAAAACTGACTCTACCATTCACATCAGACACGTGAAGTAAACTGCACAGAGCAGCAGCTTCAGTCAATACAAACATACAAACAAATCAGTAATGAACGTCTGCAGAAGAACTTCTACAGATGTCTGTAAGACAACTTCAATCATACTTTAAATACTAGAACTGCAAAAGTGAAGGATTTGTGAGGTACGTTTTGTGTTTGCAATCCTTCTTGCTTGAGCATGTGTGTTAATTAGAGGTGTTCGTGATATGTTGTGACATTTAGTCCTGCGATCGATTCCTGATGGTTTCTCAACGAGCATCAATCTTTGATTTTTGTTTGAAGAGCCTGTAGAAGGTTTTATGCATCATCCTTTGGTGAGACGTTCCTTCAGAGAACAGATAGAAAGGTAGACACTCTAAAATGAAAAGTAAAGCCTAAAGTGAGACGAAACGACGACTGGACTTTTAGAACGTAGGGTTCTCTTATTGGATGACCCACTGGCCAATCAAACAGCAGTGATGCCAAAATGAGCTCTAATCAAACTGAAGCAGCTGATTTATTTATTTAGAACCTCCTTCAGAATTGCTATGAATAAATAAAAAAGAAAAAAAAACTTCTAAAACAATAATATTTGTTGGGTTTTTTTTGTTTTATTTTTTTAACGTAAAATCTAGCTGGTAACCGTTGCCTCCAGACGTCTTTGGTGAACCTTTGGTGTTTCTGGTCAAACAGAAGAACGGCTAAAGAGAGCAATGTATTTATGGTGAGTGAACTCCATGTGAGTATACATCTCAGTCACCTCATCGTCTGAAAAACACTTTGTTTAAACTGCCTTCACTGTAAAAAACATTGAATTAACTAGCACAATCTCTGTAATTTGTTACATTTAAAAATATTTGTTTTTGATGAAAACAAATAAAAAACTTTTGTCAATTGATCCAATGCTCCACTTTTTTAGTTTAAAAATATCAGTTTACATTGAAAAAAAAACCTGTAAAACAAGAAAATGTAAATAAAGAATCCATGAAAAACAACAGATTCAGATGCCAGGCTGGTTCTTCTGTGTCTCTAACAGCACAGTATTTCAGCTGCACATTGATTGATTAATTGATTGATTGATGGATTGATTGATTAATTGATGGATTGATTTATTGATTAATTGACTGATTAATTTATTAATTGACTGATTGATTTGGTTAATTTTAAGCAGAGATCGTGGAAAAGACAGGATGAAACACAAATATGTCAAACTTAAATAATACAATTTATTGATTAGAAAATAGAAAACAAACAATACTTCTGTGACATTTGATTCCTTAAATATTGTAATTGTTACCTAAAGTCAAGTAGAGTTTGACTGACAGCTGGAACAGAAGTGGGAAAAGGCTAAATGATATAATCCCGCCTCTCCTTAGTTCCACATTTAGATGAGAGGCTGACAGATGAAGATCCGTCTCCGTCTCTTGGCTTGTATCACAGCAGAGAAAGCTGCTGTGAAATGGATGCTGGTGAAACAACCAGCCACTGCTCCTGATTCAAGGTCAACAAGTTTGTTTCCTGTTTGCTCCATTATCCTGAAACTCTGCCAACCTTGTTTTATCCACAGAGACGCTCACAGCTTCTTATGTTTTTTGCATGAGGGAAAGTCAAAGATGAAAACTGTGTCCACAAGGTTAATTTACTAAAACTGTCTAAAATAATACAGCAATCTTCACAGTAATGTGTGCAGTAAACACCATCTGTCTGAAGGTGCTGATGAGGCCAACTAAACAAGGTTAGAGCACAAAGGTATGCAGCTCCATACAACACAATTTCCTTTGAATTAAGAACAAGCTGCTTTATTCTCACTTCAGTTCAACCTGTTTGGGTTTTTGTTAGAAATGAAGATGAAGCCTCAGCACGAACAAATCCAGATTTAAGGTCAGTCTGGCTCATGGGCTTCAGGTGTGAGCAGCTAAACGCCAAACCAGCACCTCGCATGCACAGAGCGTCTTTCTCCACGGTTCAGGATGGAAAATGAGCAGAAATTCCAGGATTCTGCTCAGCTAGGGTCCACTTTTCCATGTGGGACACAAGCCTGCAGAGGGGGGGTGTATGCACATATTTTGGCAAGAGTGACCTTGCACATTAAAGTCAAGGACTTCTGCAGAGAAGCAGAGGGAAAACACTGAGCGATCGAGTCGGAACACATCAGACTGATTTCAGTCAGATCGTTTTGTTTTAGTGTTAAAGGAGACAAATGTTTTTAAAAGACATTTGAGATGAAGCTTTAAAAATACAAACAACGATCTAAAGCTGGGGTATCCAAATCCAGGCCTCGAGGGCCGGGCTCCTGCTGGTTTTCCAGAAACCCTGAATTATCTGCTGCTGATTACCTGATCAGGTGTATTTGGCCAGGAAGGAGCTTCAATGGCAGCAGGTTGGTTGGAGAACTTTAGGACACCGGCCCTCCAGGACCGGCTTACAAAACATTTATAAACAACATTTGTTTTTATGATTTTGGTTTTTAGGTTTAAGGACTATAAAACTAAAACAACATTTTTTAAGCTATAATACAGTCTAATATTGATGCAGCTCCAAACCAGTTTCTGGAGAGACTTATTTCAAAAATGTAATATAGTAATACTGTAATATAGTTTGGGTAGGTACATTTCCAACTACTCTCCAAAAGATATTTATTTTGCAGAAACATTTTCTCTCTATCAGACACTTCACATTCTCTCTATTTATGATATTCATGTTTCAAATCTGTGTTTTTACATACAATATTCTTTTTCATGAGGAGGATATTACTGAGCAGTTCTCTGTATATTTTATGGTTAATTTACATTTCCATTCTCATTTCTTCTTTTAAGTTTCTTCCCTCTCCAGGTCAGTTTTTATTAGATTTCAGGCAGCAAAACTTGAAATCTTTTATGAAATACAAACCTCCAGTTCTTCCAAATGTTGTAAAAGATGTTTAAAAAAGCATTTAATTTCTGTTTCGATAGAAAATATTCAAACATATATAAGGAAGACTCCTTATATATGTTTGAATATATTCTGTACTAAAATTCTCTTGTTTGCTCATGGGTCAAACTGTTTTTTTTATCTAAAATGTTTCTCACTTTTACCCCAATATTGTTATTCTATAGATGGTATATTTATGTTTACTGCTATTAATTAGATTTTATTACTGTTTTTAGACAAATCCTTGTGAACTACTAATAAATGTATTTTGGAGTATACATGTATAAATGACAGATATATATTTTATATGTCTGATTCTTTTGGGTGGAGGCCTTGAAGAAGACATTAGGTTTTTTTTCCTCTCCCTGCACTCTACTTAACTTTCTTTTTATGAATTCTTCTTATGTCTTTTATTTGTGCTAAACAATAAAGAAAGACTAAAGAAAAATGTCCTTCAGATCATTCCAATGAATTATTTATTCATCTACAAATCTCATATTTTTTCCTTCCATTCATTAACTGTTTGTTTCATAAATCTGATAACCTTTAAGAACAGGAACTTCAAAGACTTCTTTTGTTTTAATAAAAACTGAAAACTACAAAGCATCAGAGCAGAACTGATGTCCATAAAATCTGAATTCCAGTTGCATTTCAAAACTGAAGACAGTTGATTTTTTTTCTGTTCAAGCTTTAAATGTAAATGATTATGATAATAAACTCAACAACAAGTCTGGAGAAATGTGACCAACATTGAGACATCCGTCCACAGTGGACCTTCATTTCTTTTGTGTTCTTATTTGAACAGAAGATCTGGAGCAGCTGAATCAGGGATCAGTTTGACTCAACGTTTTTATTATAGCAGCTGTTTCTCACCCACTAAAGTGTAGAAAGGACGCTAAGCTTCAGGTGTTTGTGTTCTCGCCTGCGCTTTAATGTTTTCATTTGAATTAAAAGTGACAGGACAGAGACAGAAAATCAAGCTTTTTTGCTTTTATTCTTGATCAAAGTCAGAACCTGGAGGAGTTGGATTTGATTTCCATGAGCACAGCAGCGCAATAGTCAAATAAAAGATCAAAACAGAACGATAATGAAATATGTGAAAAAGTTCTTCAGCACGCTCCATCATAAACGTATAACTGGATCATGGATGAGTGTTAAATACTAACAACTGCAGAGGGAACAGCACTACAAGTCAACAAGTTACATATTAAGAAATGCAACAGAGCTTTCAGTTTTAGAAGTTGTGTGAGTTCAGTCAGAGAGTGAAATCAGGTTTGTGCTCAGAGAACAGTAGGGTCAGTGAACGCATCACTGCATCTGTGTGCCTTCATCTTTCAACATGTCCACTTCTCCATTTGATAGGAACTCTGGTGAAGAGCAGCTGTAGGTGTTTGTGTGTGAGCTGCAGCCAGTGTATCAGCAGCATCAGTATCAGTTAATCTGATGCAGCAGGATTAGGATTAAACCCAGATGATGTGTGAGACTTTGACCCACTGAGCAACACGCACGCACACACACACACACACACACGTCAGGAGGACGTGCATGCTTTATTCTTTTTACCTTTTAACTGTTTTAACTAATTTTGTTCCTGCAAAACTTCATTAAAGCAATAAAACTGCAGCAAACGGATGTTCCTGCACACGGGAAAAACACGGGTGGAAGACGAAACCCACGACATGATCCAGAGGAAGAAAGAACTCTTTTCTTTATGTGAGCAAAATAATTCACACACGTGCAATGAAACGATCTTTTTCAACAGAGACTCAGGCAGATGGAGCCAGCGCGCCCCCATCCCAACCCCCACCCTGCACACACAAACACGCACACAATGCGTCTATTTATAAAGTTATAATTGCATAACACGCTGTGCTCTAATTCCAGCCTACTGAGCACACAGGATGTCCACACACACAAACACTCACAGTTCCTGATGCTTTTACTCTGCTTCTGCCCGCCACACACACACAACACACACACACACACACACACACACACACCTTCAGCGCTGCACATAGGAAGGCTTTCAGCGTTGTGAACTGAGCTCGGGTCAAAGATCTTCTTACAACTTCTGAATTTTTATTTTTGTTTAAATTAGAAAAAAACACAAAAATTTGAATTAGTTTTGTGTGACATTAAGAATTACTTCAATGAAACAACCTGGAATCTGTTTATTCTAATTATTATTAAAATCATTTTCAAAATCATAATAATTCATTTTTAATCAAATGTTCTAGTTGGATCTGATTTGTAATTATTAATTCAGTCATTTTAGCTAAATCAGAAATGTAGTTTTATTCCTGCAGCTTTACTCTGGTTAAAATATATAAACTAATTTGTTTTGCCCCTTTTTTTATTTAACTAATATTTTTTTTAAATCATAATTTCATATAATTTAGACAGAATATTTTTACATGTAGAAAGGTGTTAAATAAAATGTATTAATGGTCTTCTTCTTGAGTAAAGCTGGGATAAAAGAGCGCGTCCTCCTGGAGCTGAACGCAGACTGGACTGTAGGATTTTGGCAAGCTGCCTCTCCATTCTCCTAATTAAAACTTGCTGAATATTCAAACCCTGTGTTAGCATAACAATGGCCGGCTGGCCGGGCCGCCTTTAAATGAGGCCTTTTGTTTTTAGCGGAGTTTTTCTGCTGCCTCATTAAGCCGCTGGAGCCCCGTTAGTGAGTGAGCCGACAGCAGCTATTCGGAGCGCGAGCCTCGGCCCTCGCCCTCCTCCTCTCCCACCCCCGGAGCCTCAATTCAGCCTCGCCACTGTTTGCTCTCCCCCGGCTGAGGCCTTTCTTATCTGAGTCCCAGCCTCCCCTCTCGCTCCACCTTTTCTCCTGGTGACACACCTGACCGCTGGAAGCCACAGACACCCCCGAAAGACACCTCCATCCAGCGAGGAGGAGCAGCTCGCACTCTCCATCTGTGGGATATCTTGATGCCAGCGGACAGTGGGAGTAAACAGGCTGAGACGCTGACAGACAGGCTAAGACAGGGGGGCAAAGTGAAGATGGAAAGCAGCTTGGCACCAGATCAAGACTGCCGGCACAATGTGCCATGCATCCAGCAGCCAGCCGCCAAACAAAGCGGTGGCGCCACGCAGGGCCCCCTGGCATCGCCAAACTTAAGAGCCGCAGCTCTGAAATACAAAAGCGGCCCTGAGCGCTGTGACGGAACAAACACACAAAAAAAGAACAACAAACTGATAAAAAGGCCACAAATTCCAAGCCCAAGATCGAGTCCGGAGACCCAGCAGGTGCCGGGGAGGCGTCGGGCCTTCGCCTGGGTTTAAACAAAAATCCTCCAAGTTGAATATTAATTCCCTTAAAAACAGACATTTAAAAATAAAAACACTGAAACACAAAGCTTTAGAAATGTCAGACGATCCGCAGCGTCATTAAAGGACAAATTCAATTTTAAAAAAGCAAAATCACTAAAAATAAAAAAAAGTGCAATTTAAAAAAATAAATACACTTATTGTATTTCGTTATTTAATATTGTAATTTTTGAATTGAAAAAATATAACCAACTATTATTTAAATCGTACAATGTTCTAATTTAAATTGAATAAAAATGTAGAGACTTGAAATGCTCCCTGTTGGCCTTTTCCTCGTCCTGCTCAGGAGTCAGATGGACGCTTCACTGACAGGTACAGGCGTAATTCCTGCTTTTTTCTTTTCTTTTTTAACAAGCAAAGCTATTAAATGTATTCATCTTTGTTTTCGTTTCCACTTTCTGCCCCCATCCATCCGCATGTTCTCCCAGAGTTTTGCGCCCTGTTGCTGTTTTATAGGTGCTGCTGTGGAACAGGTTCACAGCAGGTCAGACAGCATCGCCGCTGGCTGAACGCTTTTAAAAAGCACTGATGCTGAGGAAATCATTTTTATAGAAATGTACAATTATGTAAATAGTGTCTTCAAAAGAAAAAATACTTAAACTTGTGATAAGCTTCAATTATTTACAAAAAAAGATGAAAAATTGTACAAAAATGAGGGGAAAATATCAGAAAAGGGGAGAAAATCAACATATTTAAATTACATACACCATAAACTATATTGTAATGAGTAGGTCTATGTTCAGGTTGGGCCTGTAGCTGTTTGGTGCTACATTTAAATTCATTCTAAGGCCTAGTTGAACAGACATTTTATTTAAAGCTGCTGTTAGGTTGTAAAATCACAACATAAATTAATATATTAAATAAAATAAATCCTCTCGTGTTCACTGGTGCCATGGGGAGTCCGCTTGGTCCTTCAAAAATATTTTTGCGTTGATTCTTGCACTGAACAGAAGTGAGGATTTCAGACAGCTGACGTGGTAAACACGCGCGAGCTCAAACGCGCGCGCTCAAACGCTCGATTGGGCTTTTTCCTCCAGAATTTGACAGCCTCCGCTCCGACCTTCCTCCCCTTCACACCTTCTCTCTCTCTCCGCTGTGTTCGCGGGTCTCTCGCCCCTGGTGTGTCCGCGCGCTGACGCCCTCGCGGAGGACGGACGAAGGGCAGGTAGACGGAGGCGCGCGCGCAGGTGTGTCTTACCGCTTTGCCGTTGTAGTAGTACATGAGCGAGCTGCCTGTCATCCCGGGGATGGTGTAGGCGCAGTACATGGCTCCTGTCCTCGGCGGGAAACTCTCCTCTCTCTTCGGCTCGCGCTCCTCGGCTCGCGCTCCCGCCTCCCGCTGCCGCCTCGCTCCTTCTCCTCTTCTACGTGAACTTTTCGGGGCTCGCTGCTCTCAAACACTCCGCTCGCGTTCTCCTGCCCGCGCGCGCTTTTTCCCCGCCGACAATTCCTTCAGTTGCATTTTCCCGTATGACAGCGAGCGGAGGCACGCGGAATATGCAAAGCAGGCAGAGGGAGGGAGCGCGAGGGAGCGAGGGAGCGGGAGGAGTGCTGTCCCCACCCAGCACACACACGCACGTGAAATGTACAGAGAGGGAGCCCGCGCAGACCCCGCGCGCACCCCAAGACGCTCGCGCTCGCCGACACTCTTTCAACTTTTGCCGGTGAATCTGGAACCCATCCCGCCAGCCCCTCCCTCCGCCCCTCGCGCGAGCCGCGTGCCTTTGAACTGCCGAACATTCACTTTTTCCACTGTTTTCAGGCCGCGCGGGCGCGCGCGCTCCTTCCACATCACCTCCTCAGTCACATCTCCTCTTATTCCGTTTTCCTTCCTGCTTTTGTCATTTATTTTTCTTCTTCACATCTTCTTACAGTTTCTCTTGGTTTCCTCTCCCATCCGCTCTTTGTTCATTTCTTCTCTCTCTGGTTTAAGCTTTAATGTCTCTCTCTCTCTTTCATTAATTGTTTTTCTTTTCCTTTATCCTTTCACTTTTTCATTCTCCCTTTCCCTCTTCTTTCTCCTTCATTCTTTTTTAAGAGTTTCTCTTCCGGCTTTCTCTTTTTTATTTCCTCACATTTGCCGTCTGTCATCTTTGATTTTAATTCCTCTTTTGTTTTTCTTCTCTCCTGATGATGCCCTCCTCCTCCTCCTCCTCCTCTCCACCCTCCTCTTCCTCTCTGCAGTGATTCAGTCATTTCCCAGACTTGTAACCACACAACCTTCATAACCAGGCTTAGATGTGGTCCAGATTTCCATCAGCCTCCGTCAGAGTTTTCATGGAGATGAAGGTCTGCAGCTCTCCATCTTTGCTGAAGGTGTTTGGACAACATGAAGGGACGGCTCAGAGCGGAGAGAGACAAGGCGGTTGGTTGGACGCTTCCTCTTCTTTGGGAGGAAGCTGCAGGTCCCCGGCCAAACTTCCCGGCGCTCCCTGAGGGCGCTGCACGGACGGTCATGTGGCACAGACCCACGGATCCCTGTGCTCTGGAGCTCCGGAGCAGAGGACGGGTTTCATTTCCTTTGCCAGTCGGAGATGAGGAGAGGCGGAATGTCAGAAGCTCCAAGGCCTTTTCTCCTCGTTCTCTTCCCTTATCTGCCCTTCCTTTCTCCTTTCTTTAATCTTTCCTCCATTTTCCAGTTAGATCTGTTTGTTTAAAGGATCTCCTCTGCTTATTTTCAGTTGTTTGAATTGCACCTTAATCCCTGTTTGTGTGATCATAGATTTTTTTTTCACTTTTCTCTCACAAATTAAAAGGATTTGATGGCAACCATCAAATCAGTTACCCGTCATGTTCACGTTAGATTACATCACATTTTTACTTCTTTCAAGTTTTGGAATTTTGATTGGTCAAAAATAAATGAAATATGTAAAAGGGAGTATTTTCCCCTTCAAACGTGTGTCTGCGGTCCTCCTGTAGGGGGCGCCACAAACACTCTGCTAAACTGGATGCATGCCGTCAGCATGGCTTTGAAAGCACACACCTGCTTGTGATTGTTTTGTCGGGACTTTTTTATCAAAATGTAATTGAGTTCAAACAAGTCTTTTGTTTGAGGAGCTGCTCTGGAGTGGATCTGCAGCACCATCATCCAGTTTCAGTCAAACTTGTCAGATGGCAGCGTGGAAATTAAAGGTAAACACGGCAGTGACTGACGTCCAACTTTAAGTAAAGATTCACAAAGTGCACAAAATCTTTAACACACTGTCACTTTTTAACCCTAAACATGATAATTCCAGTAGATTGTGAAGGAAAATCTTCTGGAATTCCTTCAGAATCTGCTGGAATGATCGTGTTAACGGTTGAAAAGTTACAGTAAATCAAAGAACACAAACGCTGCAAACTGTGAAGACCCTCTTCATTTAAAATGGAGTTCTTCAGACATTTTTCTCATGATGGAGGACATGTTTATGTAGGAAATTGAGATTCAAACTGTATTTCTGAGCGTTTTATAACTAAAATCATCATGAAATCACGAAGAAAACATATTTTTGGAGAAAGTTTGTAGTTCTTAAGTACAAACTATAACTGGTGGACAAACTGTATGGCAGAGAGAGAATAAGAATATACTCTCCATCAAACTCCTTTAGACAGGTGACCTTTGACCCTACACCATCAGCCAAACTCATCTGACAGATAACAGATGGACTTATATACAATTTATATCAGTTTTATATAAAGCCATCTGATTGATGGTGTAGGGTCAAAGGTCACCTGTCTAAAGGAGTTTGATGGAGAGTATATTCTTATTCTCTCTCACGGCTTTACAGCTCAGATACTGTTTACCATTTTTGTTGCACACTTATATAATGCTGGGGTTGTGAGGGGCTGTAAGCTAGAGCGACAGGGTATAAACATACGTGTAATGGGACATTAAGGCTGGCTTATTGGACCTGAAACTGTCTGAAAATAAAGCAGGTTTTTAATTTTGGCTAGAAAAAGGCATCATCATAATTTAAAAAAACACTGGAAATCTTTTGAAAATAGATCAAAACATTTCCGAAGTGGGGCTTTAAATAAATGTTGGTAACACTTTATAATAAGGTTTCTTAACAAGCTTTATTAACACATGAACAAACGTTATTAAAGCGTTTATAGATTGTTAGTAAGACACTTATTATCACAGTAAGCCTGATACGGTTTATTAACATACTAAATAGGATTTATTAACATCTAGAGGGAGACCGTTGTCTAAAAGGAGCATATAAATAAACTACTTACAAGCTTAAATGCATGAACTATCTTTATCAACATCATCGTGAGTGTTTTGCAGCACCTCAAGTGTTACTAAAGTTTGCATCTGAGTTTGTTCAGACTTAAAGCAGAAGAATCCCTCCAACTGTTATTTTCTTGAAGAAACTTTTAAAGTTTTTTTATGGAGAAAAACTTAAAAAAGTCCATGTTTTCCAGCTCCAGTGCATCTGAGAGGCAGCAGAAGACCTCATCGCTGCGGCATTGTTTGGGAGGACTCGCGTCTGTCCTGCAGAGGCCGAGCGGCTGCTTTCACAGCCCAGTAGTCCTAAACCTAGTGAGTCAACTCATCTCCCTCAGGTAATCTGGTCAAGCGCCCTTCACAAACACAGGAAGAAAGCGAGAGGGCGGGGCTTAGAGGCAGGCAGCACAACAGTGGGACATCCGTGGCGCTCTCTTCCAAATTCCATATTAACATTGTCATCATTCATCCTATTCAGATAAATAATAGACTCCAAAACAAGTGAACAGACCTCCCAAACCTCTCTCTCTCCACCTCTTACAGCCACTCTAAGTCTGCCTCTCTCTCCCTCTCTCTTTCAGCTTTAATTTGATTAAAAAGCGAGCTGCAGGGAGGGGAGGGGGGGCTGATGCACATCTAATAAGTGGACCATCTGTCTGCAGTGCTGGCTGGCTCCCAGCATTGTACCCAACCAGACTGCATGGGAAATGAAGGGAGAGATGGAGAGATGGAGGGAGGAAGGGAAAGATGAAGGGAGGTGGTGGTGTGTGTGAGGGGGGGGGTACAGGGGGTGGGAACATGTATGGAACCCAAAAACAGTGACCTGTTGAGAGGAGAGTAATGCTGCTGATGCAGGTCTGGAGAGGAGTTCAGGAGGAAGAGGACAAGAAGCAGAAACGTAAAGATGACTGACAGGAGAGGAGAAATAAATAGATGAGGATAAAGGGGAAGCTAAGTTAGACCGAGAAGTAATCAGACAAAGGGAAAAGTGAAGACTTATGGGATTAATCTGAGTAGGGAAAGAGGGGGAAACACGGAAACTGGAATTCTGGAACTAAATCTTTTTGAAAAAGAGGAAAATTAAAAGTCAAAAAGGAGGAGAGCTGCAAGTTCTTATGCAGAAAGTACCTTCAGCTTTAAAGACCCACTCCGATGAAAATGTATTTCTTTTCTTTGTGTTATTTTTCTGATGATGGAGGAGAAATAGATTATATTTTTAAGCTCAAACTTGCATCTTTGAGTATTTCTTCATTCAGATTATTCAGGAGAAGACAAAAGATGCAGTCTGAAGAAGCTTGTTGTTGCTGTGTACAAACTACAATCAGCAGGTCAGAAGCTGTCTGCTCTGCTCCATTCTGATCATCCACGGTCAGACAAACATCTCCATGAACGTCTGTGTTTTCCTGGTCTGAGCTGGAATCTGGATCAGAACTGGACGGCTGGATAGAAACCATATTATTTGCCGTTTTGTTGCACCAATAATGTTCCGTTGGGGTTGTGAGGGGCTGTAAGCTAGTGGGAGAGAGTGTAAAGAAAGGGCTGATGGCTGTTGGTGCAGGCTTCCTCCCACCCACAACTCAGAGATGAATTTCTGATGAACTCCTGCCGCTCTGCAGAAACTTAGAAAACAACACAGCTTCTTGATCATGGCTATAACTGCATCAAATAATTAGAAGACCAATGGGAAGGCTTTGAAAACAGATCAAAAGATGGTTGGAATGTGACTAGGGATGAGATTGTCCCAGGTCAGGACTCTTCCCCTCACACAGACTATAATGCTGGACTGTTAAAGTAGGAGAACAAAATAATGGAACAGAGATTGATTTACAAGTTTTCCAGCCAACCAGGATCAGAGACCGTATAAAGGTGGACTGCTCAAGCCTTCCCCTCTCGTTTTTTAAAATAGGAAGTATCTGATTGCTCCAAGAGGTCAAAGTCCCACAGACTTCCATTGAGAACCAGTTATTTCTCAGTCATTTTATATGTCAGAATAATCTTTCTTACTCTGATGCTTCCTTCTTAACATCTACTTTCTAATCCTATTTGTTTTATTCTTATTGCAAGTTATTCAAGTTATAAACTGACCAATCATATGCCTCAGTAAAAGCATGTGGTTCCCGCTGGCCCCGCCTCCAATGTTTGATTGACAGATTTCCTTGATCCACTTTCAGTGGGAGAGGTGAGGACTTTGAACAAGTTCACTCATGATTGGTGACAGCACACTTCCTATAAAGACGAGACTCAGGCCGACTCACTGTCGAAGGACGGCAACATGGCGGTAGAAGAGACACGGGTGACGTTAACTCTTGGTTGGTCCAGTTCATATAAACAAAGCGTCCTGATTATTGACGATCAGGACGCAGAACATAATACACTGAAAAAAAAGTCAAATTAAACTGAAAACAATCCACAAAGGGTATAGCAAGAGAGCTGTGTACATGGCTGAAAACAAGCCACCTAGTGGTCAAACGGTGAACTGACTTCAGTTCCTTTAGTAACTCCAATAAGAAGCCAGAGTTTTCCTCCTTTCCTTACAACACTTATAGAAATGAGGCCTTCCAGTGGCTGCAGAAATTCCAAGAGGTGAGTAGAAGAATTTTGACCTCAACATTCATGGATTTTGGCCCTGTGCTGGTGAACATCGATGCCAGGACGGTAAAATCAGAAGAATGTTTAACAAGTTTTGCCACGTTTTGCTGCATTCACTCAAGCTAACTCCAGGATGGACTTGAGACAGTCACTTTAAAGAGGGATTTAAGGTGGAAAATGTTCCCTCCTCGAGAACAGCATCCAGAATGTGTCATAAAGTTTCCATCCAGTGTCAGAACCTTCAAGCCAGAAACTTCCTGAAGTCAACCTCTCATTCAGTCATGTGTTTGTGTTGCCTTTGCCGTTCTGCTGTGGGACACATGGAACAGTGCTGCTGCTGCTGGTGGTGGTGGGGTGGGGGGGGACTCATCCGGAGGAACCCATCTTCAGGTTTCTGACAATCAGTGAGGGATTTTTGAATCCCTCTGCACTCCAGAATTTCCCTCCTGATACCAGCTACTGGCAAATCCCTGCCAACAGAACGGCATTATGGGATACCAGTTAAAAAGTGCGGGCAGACTTCCCCTCTTCCTCATCAGTCGCTGCTCCTTTCACTCTCACTCCTTCTCCTACCTCTTCCTCCTGCCCCTCTAATCGCTTCCCTCCTCATCTTTTCCTCCCACTCCCATCTCCTTTGTCCCCGTCTCCCCCATACACCCCCGTCCAACCTGCAGCCCCCTCCCCACACAGACACTTCCCTCCTCCTCCACCCCTCCACATTGTCCCCTTCCATACTTCACCCTCCACTTACTTAACGTTCAATTCATTTTTATTCTTCCTCAAAATTGCCTTTTCCCTGAAACTTCCCCCTTTTTTCTGAACCTCATCTGTCACTCTTTCGTTCTCCTCCTCCCTCTCTCCACCTCCTCCCTCTTTGGTGCTTAGATGACAGTTAATCCCTGGTTGAATTATAATCTCACATTTCATCCTGATTTCATGCTTACAGGATTTTCCTTCAAATCACTACGCCCAGTTGTCAATCTCTCTCTCTATTTCTGTCTGCTCCTTTGTCTTCTTCCATCACTCTCTTCCTCCCTGGATGTCTCATTTTTCCCTCAAACCTTTCTTTCCTCCTGTCATTCTGTCCTTCATTCAAGATCTTTACAGTTTTTCTCTCTCTTGTCACTCCTTGGAGCGTTGTCAGGCCTTCTTTGTGTTGTTGATGTTTGGACAAACGTGTTCAGGATCACCTCAGATCTCCAACCACAGGTCTGCATTTAAGTCCCACACCAGGTAACTCAGACAAAGAGTGTAATATGGAGAGTTTTCTTCTGCTGTGACCATAAACATTATTTGTGTAGTTTTTACCGTCAATTTACCGACAAGTGTAAAATACCAAGAATATATTTCCACTGGCAGGAGAAACCTGAAGCCTGATTTCCACGGGTCTGTCTGCGCTGCATGTCTGCTGATTTGACATATAAAAATAGAACAAACAGAACGTAAACTTGACGGAGAAGTTGTTTCCTGTCAGTTAACAGGTCAACTTTGGGGCAAAAATCCAGAGAAGCAGGTTTGGGTTTTAAACTTAAAACTTCTGTTGTATTTTCAAAATAAAAGTTAATAAAATGTTGTTTCTTTTTAAGGTGATGTTTCCAGGCAATAATGTACACTGTCAAAAAAAACGGAGTCTCACAAAGACTCGGTGAGAAAGGAGAGGGTGGAGCCTGATTACCAAAGTTTTGGATGTTGATAATGAAGTACAATCTGTTTTATTTCAGTTTCCTCTGGCCTTCTCCTGAAGCCAGGCAGGGGGGAGAGGGGAGGGGCCAGAGATGCAGTTGGCACAATGTAAGGTACCTGACATTCGTGGGACGTACTCCCCGTGCAGTGCAGGGGGACGCATCGCAGACAAACCCATGACACAAAAGCATGAATTACTTGTTTTATCAGACATCGTTCATTTTTGTTGCAGAAGGTTCCTCTCGTGCTCAGAGTCCAGTCCAGGACACCACAACAAGTTTTCTGAACTTCCGAATTAGAGCTTCATGAATACTGATGCTTTTTAGCTAGTGCTGACAATATGGGAAAACTGTATGTCACAATATAAATCAATTTATATCACAAAAATGATATATATATCACAATATACCACTATAAAGTATATTTTCTGTTATTCTCTGAAAAAATAAATTAAATTAAAGCCGCAAGCGGCGTTGGATGGCCCGCAGTCGCTACCCGGCCCCCCTTCTCCCTCGCTGCCCGCCCTCTCCCTCGCTGCAGCCACCGCCGCCGGACCAACGCCGCCGCACGCACGCCGCCGCACGCACGCCGCCGCACGCACGCACGCGCCTCCGCACGGGCCGCAGCTGCCCTTGGTGGTGACCTTTGACCCCGAACTCACTTGCTTAGCACTCACTGTGGAACCCTAAGTCCCTCCCTATGCTTTCTGTATAGCTGGTCTGAGATGAATGTGAGAAATTGATGAAAAAAGCACTTTTTTCAAAATGGCGGCTTTTCTGTTGGTTTTATCTCCATAGCAACCATTTTATGTTTTGTTCGTCTGAGGTCACCGAGCAGTTTGACGTCAAGATCATAAGGATCGGAAAAAGTACACTTTGGATTACCTTAGCAACGGGGGGTTATTCGATAACCACGCCCACATTCCTTATATGGTCATATTCTATGGTATTATGCCTGTTACGGCTTAAGTCTGGGATCAACATATTGAAGTCCCATAGGAATGCATTGAAATATGAGCGTGTACTAAGACTACGCCACTTTTGCGAGCTCGCCACGCCCACGCCGTTCAAAATCTATAGCTTGTGGTACCATTTTTCCTTTGCCAATGACTTCCCATTGATGCCAACGGCTTTAGGAAACGATTGAAAAAAGTCCCTGCAAGTGATATGTGATTGAAGCTAATGCTAATGCTAGTTTTTTTTGTAAATTCACAATGTTAGCAACTTCCCAAGGTCAAAGGTCAACGAAACTTTAGGGGTTGTTGAAGACTCGTGCTAGCGGCATGTGGGTCAAATCTCGTGACAATCGGACAAACTAAACGTTCGTTTCACCTCTCTGAAATTCCAAATTTTCAGATTTCGAAACAAAATGGCCGCCAAACCGTAGGTCAGGGAGACATCCCATAATAATGTAAAAAATAGCCATGGTTATATCCAACAAACGTATGTTGGTTTCGTTTGCGAAATGCAAAATAAAAAATTGAAATTGCTGAGTCAGCACTTTTTTTCGCGACGGTTTTTTGCGTACCAGAGGTGCACTGTATGCATTTCGGTTTCGTAAGTTATGTCATTTCGTTCAGCTTGGGCCTCCGGACGCGCGAATACCACTTTTACGCAAATCGGGTAAAATATGTCCGACCTAGCTAAAACCGTGTCCGTCGCGACCTCGAAACATGCACGCCATTTCATATTCTACAACTTCTAATTGCAACATTTTTCCCCCAGTAGGTTCCCATTAATGCCCAACTAAGTCACATAACAGTTGATAAAACCCCCAAGGAGGTATTTCTTTTCGTAGCTCGTAGCAAACGTGCTTTTTTCGTTAATTTCAAGATGGCGGCAACTGCCCAAGGTCAAAGGTCAATCAAACTTCTTGGGTGTTTGTAGTCTCCGGCTATGGACATGCTTGTGAAGTTTCGTGAAAATCGGACAAACAAAAGTGTCGTTTTCCCATATTGATGAAAACCGTGAAAAACGCCATTTTTCAGTTTTCAACGCCACATTGCCGCCAAGGCGTTGGTCGTCTGGCCATCCCATAATGATTTCAAATGTTCTTGGGCTTATCCCCAACACCTGTCATTGGCTGTTTTTTGCGTTTTCTGAAATATTGTTTTTGTCGTCCCATAAGCGAAAATCGGCCCATTCATTTTTTTTGCGGGAACGCTCGCCGTGATGTCATCGTTTTGGGCGGGGTAACGCGCACTATGCCAAAAATTCATTTTCAATTTTCCCTACATGTGGTGCGATTTTGAGGTACTTTTCGTTCATGTGGCGGGGGTGTAATTTTCGTTCAAAGGCGCAGAAATTTTACGTTTTTTCACTCTAAGCAAAAACAATATGGTCCTTGCAGTCAGTAGACTGCTGCTGCGGGCCATAAAAATCACATTACTTACTTTTCTTTATTTTTTCAAATAACATATAACTGAATTGTTACAAATTAAAATACATATTTTTAAGTGTGCACAAGTTTCAAGTTTCTTAGTAGGAAAAAACATTTTTGCACAAAAGTTCGGCAATAAAAATAAACAAATAAAAACAATAGAAAGAATAGAAGAGAAATGGCATGATATGCACTTATCTATCACCCACACTATGTATCGTCACATCACCCAGCACTATTTTAGCTAATGGCGAAAAGAAGCAAAGAAAAAAAAAACTAAATTAAAGCCGCAAGCGGCGTTGGATGGCCCGCAGTCGCTACACGCCCTAACCCACGCCGCCTGCCCTCCCCCTCTCCGCAACCAGCCCTCCCCTTCGCAGCCCGCCCTCTCCCTCACCGCTCGCCACACGCACCGCCGCCGCCCCTGCCGCCTGCCCCTACGCAACACCGCATCCCTTTGCGGTGACCTTTGACCCTGAACTCGCTTGCTTAGCACTCACTGTTGAACCCTAAGGCCCTCCCTATGCTTTCTGTATAGCTGGTTTGAGATGAATGTGAGAAATTGATTAAAAAAGCACTTTTTTCAAAATGGCGGCTTTTCTGTTGGTTTTATCTCCATAGCAACCATTTTATGTTTTGTTCGTCTGAGGTCACCGAGCAGTTTGATATCAAGATCATAAGGATCGGAAAAAGTACACTTTGGATTACCTTAGCAACGGGGGGTTATTCGCTAACCACCCACATTCCTTATATGGTCATACTCTATGTTATTTGCCTGTTACAGCTTAAGTCTTGGGTCAAAATATTAAAGTCCCATAGGAATGCATTGAAATATGAGCGTGTATTAAGACTACGCCACTTTGCGAGCTCGCCACGCCCACGCCGTTCAAAATCGATAGCTTGTGATACCATTTTTCTTTTACCAATGACTTCCCATTGATGCCAAAAGCGTTAGAAAACGATTGAAAAAAGTCCCTGCAAGTGAAATGTGATTGAAGCTAATGCTAACGCTCGTTTTTTCGTAAATTAAACATGTCGGCCACTTCCCAAGGTCAAAGGTCAACGAAACTTTGGGGGTTGTTGAAGACTCGTGCTAGCGGCGTGTGGGTCAAATTTCGTGACTATCGGACAAACTAAACGTTCGTTTCACCTCTCTGAAATCCCAAATTTTCAGATTTCGAAACAAAATGGCCGCCAAACCGTAGGTCGTGGAGCCATCCCATAATAATGTAAAAAATAGCCATGGTTATATCCAACAAAGGTATGTTGGTTTCGTTTGCGAAATGCGAAATAAAAAATTGAAATTGCTGAGTCAGCACTTTTTTTCGCGACGGTTTTTTGCGTACCAGAGGCGCACCGTACGCATTTTGGTTTCGTAAGTTATGTCATTTCGTGCAGCTCAGGCCTCCGGACGCGTGAATACCACTTTTAGGCAAATCGGGCAAAATATGTTCGACCTAGCTAAAACCGTGTCGGTCGCGACCTCGCAACATGCACGCCATTTCATATTCTACAACTTCTAATTGCAACATTTTTCTCCCAGTAGGTTCCCATTAATGCCCAATTAAGTCACATAACAGTCGATAAAACCCCCTAGGAGGTATTTCTTTTCGTAGCTCATAGCAAACGTGCTTTTTTCGTTATTTTCAAGATGGCGGCAACTTCCCAAGGTCAAAGGTCAATCAAACTTCTTGGGTGTTTGTAGTCTCTGGCTATGCACATGCTTGTGAAGTTTCGTGAAAATCGGACGAACAAAAGTGCCGGTTTCCCATATTATTGAAAACCGTGAAAAACGCCATTTCTCAGTTTTCGCCGCCACATTGCCGCCAAGACGTGGGACGTCTGGCCATCCCATAATGATTTCAAATGTTCTTGGGCTTATCCCCGACACGGGTCATTTACTTTCGTTTGAGTACTTCGAAATATTTTTTTTTGGCCCCATAATGAAATTTTGGCCCATTCATTTTTTTTTTGTAAACGCTCGCCGTGATGTCATCGCTTTGGGCGGAGTCACGCGCACTATGCCAAAAATTCATTTCCAATTTTCCCTACGTGTGGTGCGATTTTGAGGTACTTTTCGTTCATGTGGCGGGGGTGTAATTTTGGCTCGAAACGGCAGAAAGAAAGAAGAATAATAATTAAAGCCGCAAGCGGCGTTGGATGGCCCGCAGTCGTTACCCGCCCTAACCCTCGCCGCCTGCCCTCCCCCTCTCCGCAACCAGCCCTCCCCCTCGCAGCCCGCCCTCTCCCTCCCCGCTCGCCACACGCACCGCCGCCGCCCCGCCGCTCGCCCCTACGCACCACTGCCGCCTTTGGCGGTGACCTTTGACCCCGAACTCACTTGCTTAGCACTCACTGTGGAACCCTAAGTCCATCCCTTCGCTTTCTGTATAGCTGGTCTGAGATGAAAGTGAGAAATTGATTAAAAAAGCACTTTTTTCAAAATGGCGGCTTTTCTGTTGGTTTTATCTCCATAGCAACCATTTTATGTTTTGTTCGTCTGAGGTCACCGAGAAGTTTGACATCAAGATCATAAGGATCGGAAAAAGTACACTTTGGATTACCTTAGCAACGGGGGGTTATTCGCTAACCACGCCCACATTCCTTATATGGTCATATTCTATGTTATTATGCCAGTTACAGCTTAAGTCTGGGATCAACATATTAAAGTCCCATAGAAATGCATTGAAATATGAGCGTGTATTAACACTACGCCACTTTGCGAGCTCGCCACGCCCACGCCGTTCAAAATCTATAGCTTGTGATACCATTTTTCTTTTGCCAATGTCTTCCCATTGATGCCAAAAGCGTTAGAAAACGATTGAAAAAAGTCCCTGCAAGTCAAATGTGATTGAAGCTAATGCTAACGCTCGTTTTTTCATAAATTCAAGATGTCGGCCACTTTGGGGATTGTTGAAGACTCGTGCTAGCGGCGTGTGGGTCAAATTTCGTGACAATCGGACAAACTAAACGTTCGTTTCACCTATCTGAAATCCCAAATTTTCAGATTTCGAAACAAAATGGCCGCCAAACCGTAGGTCGTGGAGACATCCCATAATAATGTAAAAAATAGCCATGGTTATATCCAACAAAGGTATGTTGGTTTCGTTTGCGAAATGCAAAATAAAAAATTGAAATTGCTGAGTCAGCACTTTTTTTCGCGACGGTTTTTTGCGTACCAGAGGCACACCGTACGCATTTCGGTTTCGTAAGTTATGTCATTTCGTGCAGCTTGGGCCTCCGGACGCGCGAATACCACTTTTATGCAAATCGGGCAAAATATGTTCGACCTAGCTAAAACCGTGTCTTTCGCGACCTCGCAACATGCACGCCATTTCATATTCTACAACTTCTAATTGCAACATTTTTCTCCCAGTAGGCTCCCATTAATGCCCAACTAAGTTACAAAACAGTCGATAAAACCCCCTAGGAGGTATTTCTTTTCGTAGCTCGTAGCAAACGTGCTTTTTTCGTTAATTTCAAGATGGCGGCAACTTCCCAAGGTCAAAGGTCAATCAAACTTCTTGGGTGTTTGTAGTCTCTGGCTATGGACATGCTTGTCAAGTTTCGTGAAAATCGGACAAACAAAAGTGTCGTTTTCCCATATTGATGAAAACCGTGAAAAACGCCATTTCTCAGTTTTCGGCGCCACATTGGCGCCAAGGCGTGGGTCGTGTGGCCATCCCATAATGATTTCAAATGTTCCTGGGCTTATCCCCAACACGTGTCATTGGCTTCCATTTGCGTATTCCGAAATATTTTTTTTTGGCTCCATAGTCGATTTCGGCCCCATTCATTTTTTCGGCGAGAACGCTCGCCGTGATGTCATCGTTTGGGGGGGGTCGTCGTTCACTTTAAAAAAATTATTTTACAATTTTCCTAGGTTGTGGTGCGATTTTGAGGTACTTTTCGTTCATATGGCGGGGGTGTAATTTTGAGTTTTAGAGGCAGTAAAACAGAATAAAAAGAATAAACATTGCAAAAACAATATAGAAAAATTTGCTCTAGGATGAGGGGGCGTCGCTGTGTTTTGTTTTGGTCCTGCTATACACTGGTCGGGTCCGTTTGGGCTTAGGCCGGTTCTTTTAGGCCTTTTTTGGGCTTTTTACGTTTTTTGACTCTAAGCAAAAACAATATGGTCCTTGCAGTCAGTAGACTGCTGCTGCGGGCCATAATAATAATTAAAGCCGCAAGCGGCGTTGGATGGCCCGCAGTCGCTTCCCGCCCTAACCCTCGCCGCCACCCCCCTTCTCCGCAACCAGCCCTCCACCTCGCCGCCCGCCCTCTCCCTCGCTGCTCGCCACACGCACCGCCGCCGCCCCCGCCGCCCGCCCCTACGCACCAACGCCGCCCTCGGCGGTGACCTTTGACCCCGAACTCCCTTGCTTAGCACTCACTGTAGAACCCTAAGTCCCTCCCTACGCTTTCTGTATAGCTGGTCTGAGATGAATGTGAGAAATTGATTAAAAAAGCACTTTTTTCAAAATGGCGGCTTTTCTGTTGGTTTTATCTCCATAGCAACCATTTTATGTTTTGTTCGTCTGAGGTCACCGAGCAGTTTGACATCAAGATCATAAGGATCGGAAAAAGTACACTTTGGATTACCTTAGCAACGGGGGGTTATTCGCTAACCACGCCCACATTCCTTATATGGTCATATTCTATGTTATTATGCCAGTTACAGCTCAAGCTTGGGGTCAACATATTAAAGTCCCATAGAAATGCATTGAAATATGAGCGTGTATTAAGACTACGCCACTTTGCGAGCTCGCCACGCCCACGCCGTTCAAAATCTATAGCTTGTGACACCATTTTTCTTTAGCCATTGACCTCCCATTGATAGCAAAATCATTAGAAAACGATTGAAAAAAGTCCCTGCAAGTGAAATGTGATTGAAGCTAATGCTAACGCTCGTTTTTTTGTAAATTCAAGATGTCGGCCACTTCCCAAGGTCAAAGGTCAACGAAACTTTAGGGGTTGTTGAAGACTCGTGCTAGTGGCATGTGGGTCAAATTTCGTGACAATCGGACAAACTAAACGTTCGTTTCAACTCTCTGAAATCCCAAATTTTCAGATTTCGAAACAAAATGGCCGCCAAACCGTAGGTCGTGGAGACATCCCATAATAATGTAAAAAATAGCCATGGTTATATCCAACAAAGTTATGTTGGTTTCGTTTCCGAAATGCGAAGTAAAAAATTGAAATTGCTGAGTCAGCACTTTTTTTCGCGACGGTTTTTTGCGTACCAGAGGCACATTGTACGCATTTCGGTTTCGTAAGTTATGTCATTTCGTTCAGCTCGGGCCTCCGGACGCGTGGATGCCACTTTTATGCAAATCGGGCAAAAGATGTTCGACCTAGCTAAAACCGTGTCGGTCGCGACCTTGCAACATGCACGCCATTTCATATTCTACAACTTCTAATTGCAACATTTTTCTCCAGTAGGCTCCCATTAATGCCCAACTAAGTCACAAAACAGTCGATAAAACCCCCTAGGAGGTATTTCTTTTTGTAGCTCATAGCAAACGTGCTTTTTTCGTTATTTCAAGATGGCGGCAACTTCCAAGGTCAAAGGTCAATCAAACTTCTTGGGTGTTTGTAGTCTCCGGCTATGGACATGCTTGTGAAGTTTCGTGAAAATCGGACGAACAAAAGTGCCGGTTTCCCATATTGTTGAAAAACGTGAAAAACGCCATTTCTCAGTATTCAGCGCCACATTGGCGCCAAGGCGTGGGTCGTGCAGCCATCCCATAATGATTTCAAATGTTCCAGGGCTTATCCCCGACACGTGTCATTGGGTTTTTTTTGCCCATTTCAAATTTTTTTTTGGCCCATAAGCGTTTTTCGGCCCATTCATTTTTTTTTACGGAAACGCTCGCCGTGATGTCATCGTTTTGGGCCGGGTGACGTGCATTATGCCTAAATCTATTTTCAATTTTCCCTAGGGTGTGGAAAAATTCAGGACTTTTCGGGTATGTGGCGGGGGTGTAATTTTCGTTCAAAGGCGCAGAAAGATAGAATAATAATAATAATAATAAACAAAGCAGAAACAATATAGAAAATTTTGCTCTGGGTTCGTTGTGGGTGTGTCTATTTTTGGTCCTGCTATACACTGGTCGGGTCCGTTTGGGCTTAGGCCGGTTCTTTGAGGCCTGTTCTGGGCTTTTTACGTTTTTTTGACTCAACGAAAAACAATATGGTCCTTGCAGTCAGTAGACTGCTGCTGCGGGCCATAATAATTAAAGCCGCAAGCGGCGTTGGATGGCCCGCAGTCGCTATCCGCCCTATCCCTCGCCGCCCTCTCCCTCGTTACCCGCCCTTTCCCTCGCTGCACCCACCGCCGCCGGACCAACGCCGCCGCACGCACGCCGCCGCCGCACGCACGCACGCGCCTCTGCACGCGCCGCGCTGCCCTTGGTGGTGACCTTTGACCCCGAACTCACTTGCTTAGCACTCACTGTGGAACCCTAAGTCCCTCCCTATGCTTTCTGTATAGCTGGTCTGAGATGAATGTGAGAAATTGATTAAAAAAGCACTTTTTTCAAAATGGCGGCTTTTCTGTTGGTTTTATCTCCATAGCAACCATTTTATGTTTTGTTCGTCTGAGGTCACCGAGCAGTTTGACGTCAAGATCATAAGGATCGGAAAAAGTACACTTTGGATTACCTTAGCAACGGGGGGTTATTCGCTAACCACGCCCACATTCCTTATATGGTCATATTTTATGTTGTTATGCCAGTTACAGCTTAAGTCTGGGGTCAACATATTAAAGTCCCATAGGAATGCATTGAAATATGAGCGTGTATTAACACTACGCCACTTTGCGAGCTCGCCACGCCCACGCCGTTCAAAATCTATAGCTTGTGATACCATTTTTCTTTTGCCAATGACTTCCCATTGATGCCAAAAGCGTTAGAAAATGATTGAAAAAAGTCCCTGCAAGTGAAATGTGATTGAAGCTAATGCTAACGCTCGTTTTTTCGTAAATTAAACATGTCGGCCACTTCCCAAGGTCAAAGGTCAACGAAACTTTGGGGGTTGTTGAAGACTCGTGCTAGCGGCGTGTGGGTCAAATTTCGTGACAATCGGACAAACTAAACGTTCGTTTCACCTCTCTGAAATCCCAAATTTTCAGATTTCGAAACAAAATGGCCGCCAAACCGTAGGTCGGGGAGACATCCCATAATAATGTAAAAAATAGCCATGGTTATATCCAACAAAGGTATGTTGGTTTCGTTTGCGAAATGCGAAATAAAAAATTGAAATTGCTGAGTCAGCACTTTTTTTCGCAACGGTTTTTTTGCGTACCAGAGGCGCACCGTACGCATTTCGGTTTCGTAAGTTATGTCATTTCGTGCAGCTTGGCCTCCGGACGCGTGAATACCACTTTTAGGCAAATCGGGCAAAATATGTTCGACCTAGCTAAAACCGTGTCGGTCGCGACCTCGCAACATGCTCGCCATTTCATATTCTACAACTTCTAATTGCAACATTTTTCCCCCAGTAGGTTCCCATTAATGCCCAACTAAGTTACAAAACAGTCAATAAAACCCCCTAGGAGGTATTTCTTTTTGTAGCTCGTAGCAAACGTGCTTTTTTCGTTAATTTCAAGATGGCGGCAACTTCCCAAGGTCAAAGGTCAATCAAACTTCTTGGGTGTTTGTAGTCTCCGGCTATGGACATGCTTGTGAAGTTTCGTGAAAATCGGACAAACAAATGTGTCGTTTTCCCATATTGATGAAAACCGTGAAAAACGCCATTTTTCAGTTTTCAACGCCACATTGCCGCCAAGGCGTGGGTCGTCTGGCCATCCCATAATGATTTCAAATGTTCTTGGGCTTATCCCCAACACCTGTCATTGGCCGTTTTTTGCGTTTTCCGAAATATTGTTTTTGTCGTCCCATAAGCGAAAATCGGCCCATTCATTTTTTTTGCGGGAACGCTCGCCGTGATGTCATCGTTTTGGGCGGGGTAATGCGCACTATGCCAAAAATTCATTTTCAATTTTCCCTACGTGTGGTCCGATTTTGAGGTACTTTTCGTTCATGTGGCGGGGGGTGTAATTTTCGTTCAAAGACGCAGAAATTTTACGTTTTTTCACTCTAAGCAAAAACAATATGGTCCTTGCAGTCAGTAGACTGCTGCTGCGGGCCATAATAAACATTGCAGAAACAATATAGAAAAATTTGCGGTTAGGATGAGGGGCGTCGCTCTCCTGCTATACACTGGTCGGGTCCGTTTGGGCTTAGGCGGTTCCTGAGGCCTGTTCTGGGCTTTTTACGTTTTTTGACTCTAAGCAAAAACAATATGGTCCTTGCAGTCAGTAGACTCCTGCTGCGGGCCATAATTAAAGCCGCAAGCGGCGTTGGATGGCCCGCAGTCGTTACCCGCCCTAACCCTCGCCGCCTGCCCTCCCCCTCTCCGCAACCAGCCCTCCCCCTCGCAGCCCGCCCTCTCCCTCCCCGCTCGCCACACGCACCGCGCCGCCCCCGCCCGCTCGCCCTACGCACCAGCTGCCCTTGGCGGTGACCTTTGACCCCGAACTCACTTGCTTAGCACTCACTGTGGAACCCTAAGTCCATCCCTTCGCTTTCTGTATAGCTGGTCTGAGATGAAAGTGAGAAATTGATTAAAAAAGCACTTTTTTCAAAATGGCGGCTTTTCTGTTGGTTTTATCTCCATAGCAACCATTTTATGTTTTGTTCGTCTGAGGTCACCGAGAAGTTTGACATCAAGATCATAAGGATCGGAAAAAGTACACTTTGGATTACCTTAGCAACGGGGTTATTCGCTAACCACGCCCACATTCCTTATATGGTCATATTCTATTATTATGCCAGTTACAGCTTAAGTCTGGGATCAACATATTAAAGTCCCATAGAAATGCATTGAAATATGAGCGTGTATTAACACTACGCCACTTTGCGAGCTCGCCACGCCCACGCCGTTCAAAATCTATAGCTTGTGATACCATTTTTCTTTTGCCAATGTCTTCCCATTGATGCAAAAGCGTTAGAAAACGATTGAAAAAGTCCCTGCAAGTCAAATGTGATTGAAGCTAATGCTAACGCTCGTTTTTTCATAAATTCAAGATGTCGGCCACTTTGGGGATTGTTGAAGACTCGTGCTAGCGGCGTGTGGGTCAAATTTCGTGACAATCGGACAAACTAAACGTTCGTTTCACCTATCTGAAATCCCAAATTTTCAGATTTCGAAACAAAATGGCCGCCAAACCGTAGGTCGTGGAGACATCCCATAATAATGTAAAAAATAGCCATGGTTATATCCAACAAAGGTATGTTGGTTTCGTTTGCGAAATGCAAAATAAAAAATTGAAATTGCTGAGTCAGCACTTTTTTTCGCGACGGTTTTTGCGTACCAGAGGCACCACCGTACGCATTCGGTTTCGTAAGTTATGTCATTTCGTGCAGCTTGGGCCTCCGACGCGCGAATACCACTTTTATGGCAAATCGGGCAAAATATGTTCGACCTAGCTAAAACCGTGTCTTGTCGCGACCTCGCAACATGCACGCCATTTCATATTCTACAACTTCTAATTGCAACATTTTTCCCATTCCCAGTAGGCTCCCATTAATGCCCAACTAAGTTACAAAACAGTCGATAAAACCCCCTAGGAGGTATTTCTTTTCGTAGCTCGTAGCAAACGTGCTTTTTTCGTTAATTTCAAGATGGCGGCAACTTCCCAAGGTCAAGGTCAATCAAACTTCTTGGGTGTGTTAGTCTCTGGCTATGGACATGCTTGTCAAGTTTCGTTGAAAATCGGACAAACAAAAGTGTCGTTTTCCCATATTGATGAAAACCGTGAAAAACGCCATTTCTCAGTTTTCGGCGCCACATTTGCGCCAAGGCGTGGGTCGTTGTGGCCATCCCATAATATTTCAAATGTCCTTGGCTTATCCCCAACACGTGTCATTGGCTTCCATTTGCGTATTTCCGAAAATTTTTTTTTGGCTCCATAAGTCGATTCTCGGCCCCATTCATTTTTCGGCGAGAACGCTCGCCGTGATGTCATCGTTTGGGGGGGGGTCGTCGTTCACTTAAAAAAAATTTATTTTACAATTTTCCCTAGGTGTGGTGCGATTTTGAGGTACTTTTCGTTCATTATGGCGGGGGTGTAATTGAGTTTTTAGAGGCAGATAAAACAGAATAAAAAGAATAAACATTGCAAAAACAATATAGAAAAATTTGCTCTAGGATGAGGGGGCGTCGCTGTTTGTTTTTTTGTCCTGCTATACACTGGTCGGTCCGTTTGGCTTAGGCCGGTTTTTTTAGGCCTTTTGGGCTTTTTACGTTTTTTGACTCTAAGCAAAAACAATATGGTCCTTGCAGTCAGTAGACTGCTGCTGCGGGCCATAATAATAATTAAAGCCGCAAGCGGCGTTGGATGGCCCGCAGTCGCTTCCCGCCCTAACCCTCGCCGCCTGACCTCCCCTTCTCCGCAACCAGCCCTCCACCTCGCCGCCCGCCCTCTCCCTCGCTGCTCGCCACACGCACCGCCGCCGCCCCGCCGCCCGCCCCTACGCGCACCACAACGCCGCCCTCGGCGGTGACCTTTGACCACCGAACTCCCTTGCTTAGCACACCACTGTAGAACCCTAAGTCCCCTCCCTACGCTTTCTGTATAGCTGGTCTGAGATGAATGTGAGAAATTGATTAAAAAAGCACTTTTTTCAAAATGGCGGCTTTTCTGTTGGTTTTATCTCCATAGCAACCATTTTATGTTTTGTTCGTCTGAGGTCACCGAGCAGTTTGACATCAAGATCATAAGGATCGGAAAAAGTACACTTTGGATTACCTTAGCAACGGGGGGTTATTCGCTAACCACGCCCACATTCCTTATATGGTCATATTCTATGTTATTATGCCAGTTACAGCTCAAGCTTGGGGTCAACATATTAAAGTCCCATAGAAATAGCATTGAAAATATGAGCGTGTATTAAGACTACGCCACTTTGCGAGCTCGCCACGCCCACGCCGTTTCCAAAATCTATAGCTTGTGACACCATTTTTCTTTTAGCCAATGACCTCCCTGATAGCAAAAGCATTTAGAAAACGAATTGAAAAAAAGTCCCTGCAAGTGAAATGTGATTGAAGCTAATGCTAACGCTCGTTTTTTTGGTAAATTCAAGATGTCGGCCACTTCCCAAAGTCAAAAGGTCAACGAAACTTTAGAGGGGTTGTTGAAGACTCGTGCTAATGGCATGTGGGTCAAATTCGTGACAATCGGACAAACTAAACTTTCGTTTCAAACTCTCTGAAATCCCAAATTTTCAGATTTCGAAACAAATTGGCCGCCAAACGTTAGGTCGTGGAGACATCCCCATAATAATGTAAAAAATAGCCATGGTTATATCCAACAAAGTTATGTTGGTTTCGTTTCCGAAATGCGAAGTAAAAAAATGAAATTGCTGAGTCAGCACTTTTTTTCGCGACGGTTTTTGCGTACCAGAGGCACATTGTACGCATTTCGGTTTCGTAAGTTATGTCATTTCGTTCAGCTCGGCCTCCGGACGCGTTGGATGCCACTTTTTATGCAAATCGGGCAAAAGATGTTCGATAGCTAGCTAAAACCGTGTCGTTCGCGACCTCGCAACATGCACGCCATTTCATATTCTACAACTTCTAATTGCAAACATTTCTCCCCCAGTAGGTTCCCATTAATGCCCAACTAAGTCACAAAACAGTCGATAAAACCCCCTAGGAGGTATTTCTTTTGTAGCTCGTAGCAAACGTGCTTTTTTTCGTTAATTTCAAGATGGCGGCAACTTCCCAAGGTCAAAGGTCAATCAAACTTCTTGGGTGTTTGTAGTCTCTGGCTATGGACATGCTTGTGAAGTTTCGTGAAAATCGGACAAACAAAAGTGTCGTTTTCCCATATTGATGAAAACCGTGAAAAACGCCATTTTTCAGTTTTCGGCGCCACATTGGCGCCAAGGCGTGGGTCGTCTGGCCATCCCATAATGATTTCAAATGTTCTTGGGCTTCCCGACACGGGTCATTGGCCTTTTTTTGCGTATTTCGAAATATTTTTTTTTTTGGCCCATAAACGATTTTCGCCCATTCATTTTTTTTGGCGGAAAACGCTCGCCGTGATGTCATCGTTTTGGGCGGGGTAACGCGCATTATGCCAAAAATTATTTTTCAATTTTCCCTACGTTGTGGTCGATTTTGAGGTACTTTTCGTTATTGTGGCGGGGGTCAAATTTTCGCGTCAAAGACGTCAGAAAGAAAGAAGAAAATAGCAATAACATTGCAGAAACAATATAGAAGTTTTTGCTCTAGGGCGTGTGTGTTTGTGTGTGTCCTTTTGTCAGCTACACACTGGTCGGGTCCGTTTGGGCTTAGGCCGGTTCTTTGAGGCCTTTTTGGGGCTTTTTACGTTTTTTGACTCTAAGCAAAAACAATATGGTCCTTGCAGTCAGTAGACTGCTGCTGCGGGCATAATTAAAGCCGCAAGCGGCGGTTGGATGGCCGCAGTCGCTATACGCGCTAACCCTCACTGCT